>CACVBM020001227.1:0-97422 GCA_902728155.2 Microthlaspi erraticum | reverse complement strand
TCAAACCCTGCAAATCTGCAATATGTCATCTCCGCCACAAGTTTTATTTCTACCTTTTACCCCAAATATCTTTATTGTGCTCACACTGATTACCCCAAACGCAAGTAGCAACTTCCAAAGTTACTGTTTGCCAAAGTATCAGAGCATCTCGACCATACAACAAATCAACTTCCCCAATTATTTTTGTATACCTTTGCTTAATTCACTTGTCTAGAGGTTCTTTTGAGAAACATCTAGATCATCAAAACACAACAATACCTTATAGAATCATGGGTTTTAGGTTTATGACTTTATTTCTGTTTTTTTTTATACTTTTATTAGCCATCATCAGTACATTTTCTTTTAACATTATCATAATTATCATATACATTCATAACGCGGTGGCTATCTAAACGCAAATGTTAAGTTTGGAACAATTGTCGATCAAATTCGACAAATCGTGATGCGTACATGCATACGCATACGTATGTAGAATACATACGGATGAATGTACGTCTGGATACATACACGTGTCGTCATAACACATGATAAGAATGCCACCTCCAAAGGAAACAGTGAGCATGAAGAATCATGCCCCATGCATGACCGACCATTAAATGAAATTTAATATCTTTTACGATTCCATCAAACATTTTTATGCATCTCACCATCATGACTCCTACGTGATCCCATATTTGCTTTTCTAATAAAAATATTGGATTAGATCAAAGAAAGCCATTGTCATTTTTCATATAATTCGAGAAAAGAGTGAATGTGTATATATGTTGAAACTTGAAAGTGACTAATTTGTTTTTTTTTTTTTTTTTTTTTTTTTTTTTTTTTTTTAACTTCCATTCATTAATAAAAAGAAACCCCGAAGGGTGAGATGTTACAACAGACGAAAAGAAGAAAAATACATAAGGTAGAAACTCAATTGAAGCAACAGTTAGAAGTAAACAAAGATGATCCCAATTGGCTGGAAGGGGATCACTGTTGAAAGTAATGGAACCAAGTATGAAGGTAAGAATCTTGTGAAGCAGGAGCAGAGATACGAGAGGAAGTCTCTCTATCCATCCCAAAAAGTTTGGCCCTCAGAGGTAGTTTAGTTTGTTTGTTGAGACGTAACATCTAAGAGGTAGTTTAGTTTTAAACTTTTAATGGTTTCTCATTCACGGAAATAACACTTTTTTTAACATCTCACGGATTAATAACACTTTTATGAGTCTTCTTCACGTAGTTTATCGAAGTATTTTTCAGAGCATTACTAGTATTTTTCGTTTAAAAGAAAAAACATTACTATAGTATTTTACTAAAATGAATCATAAAACAAAAGTCATCGTTATCTATATATTCCCTCTCTTCCATATTATAAGCTGTTTTGGCATAATGTATCTGCAATGTATATATTATGTCAAAATAGCTTATAATATAGGACAGAGAGAGTATATAACTAACTAGCATCGAATCTGGTATTTTACAACTAAGAAAATCCTTTAAAAATGTTTTGCTAGAAGCATATGTGTCAGATATTTGGAAGGCATTATTGTGTACAGTGAGAAAGTTTTCAGAAGCAGGTTCAATAAAGGAGGTGATACGAACACGTTCAAAGAGGGCAACCTAATCACGTGATTTGTCCCCAAGTCACGTGACGATGACTTTGTTCTCGCCACGTGTCGTACTCTTCTACCACGTGTCCCTTCCTTTTGGCTAAAAATAGGATCCCGACAAAAGATTATGAAATTCTTTAAAGGAAAATATAATATTTGAACAGAAAAAAAATCCGTGGGGCTAACAAGTTGTACGAAAAATACACGTGGTACAAGGCTTTTGGTCTTGACTGATGACGTGTCATTGTCTCTCTGACATTACAAAGCTTGAGACTTGAGTAGGAACTTTAGTTACGATCCGGACACGTGGTGAAACGAGATTGAGTTTACGATTTGATTTGCGTTATTTGGTGAATGATTTATCAAGAGAACATAACAAATATAAAAAAGGGTGAATTTAGCCAATATCCTCCAATAATCTGACAATTAAAAATTTGGAGAGATTAATAGATAATTAATTTTTGAGGAGAGATGATTTATTGTTTACACCCAAAATATCCTTTAATTTTAATTTATTTACATGTAATGCCATTGATCTAAAACCTGTTTTCTGATGTTATATATCGGAAACACTATTCATCAAATACAAACTGATTATACTGTTTATAACCTGAAAATTCAAGATAACTATTTAATTATCATGCTAACTAATATGATATCGAGATAACTATTCGATTACCATATTAACTAATATGATATCGAGATAACTATCTAGTTACCATGGTAACTATTATAGTACCATGATAACTATTCGATTATCATGTTAACTAATATAAATATACCTATAATACTTATGTTAACATCTAACATAAACATATATTTACCAATCAAAATTAGAAATTAACATGATAACAATACTAATATTGTCTAGTTCTGCAAAAGAACAAATGTGAAAACTAAAATTCCATCTTCTATGCCTTCAAATATAAAACCTACCATAGGGAATTCTGTGTTTTTTTTTTTTTTTTTAGTTTGTGTTATAGCTTCCGATGCACGGTACCTCCTCATTAATAAATGGTTTTTTTCCTTCTTCAAACTTATGTTCTGATCAACAGCTGATAATCTAGTTAATAAGCTTGAATGACTATAAAACAAGATTTTTGATATTCGTAACTCTCTACTTATTTTAAATCACTTGCTAACTTTTTTTTATCTCTTTCGATCTCAAGGATTTCGATTGAATCTTGTAAAACATTTAACTTAAAATTTTAAATAAAAGTTGATAACACATATCCTACGCAAGGTGCGGCGGACTAGAAAAAACTAGTGAAGATACAAAAAAAATACAAAGACTAGGGTTTGAGAAAGAGGAGTCTTCCAGATTCGATATCTTTTTGGTTTCGTTCCCTTTGAGAAATCTGGACAGCGGCTTAGGGTAAAATCAATGGATAGAGGTGATGCTGAGCTGGGGATCCGAGCAGCACTAACTGCTTATCGGATCCGAGAAGCAAGGACTTGGAACATTGAGAGAAACGAACAGGTAATGTTTTGGTTCAATTTTGAATTTTCGCTCTGTATATGTGGGAATTTGTATGAATAGAGAGGGCTTTGGTGAATATGTTTATATAGTTTCGGGACTTGGTTTCGTCTACCTACAGTAGTATGATCTCAAAGCTACCGTCTTTATGATTGTGTCTATGTTTTGGTTTTGAAGGAGCGGCTTGCAGAGGATATGGGAGTTGCAATGAGATCTGTGATACGAAGTTGGAAGAAGAAGGAGAAGGAGGAGGAGGAAGAGGGGGTTTATTCTATAGCCCCTAGTTTTGCGTCCTTGCAAGTGTTGGTCCAATGCTTGGCATCACCGGAGGTTGATATTCCGGTCAGTGCTCTTGGCTTAGGACCAGTCAGCCCTGCTGATATCAGGAAGGCCTCTAAACAACTGAAACCACAGGTCATCATGGCCTTTAAAGTGGAGGTGACTCCAGAGGCGAGTCAACTAGCTGAAGCATTCCGAGTCAAAATCATCTCTGGCGACTCCGTTGAAGACATGTGCCAACAGTTTAAGGACGAGTTGGGAGAGAAGGAGGAGGCACGGAGTGATAGCGATGAAGAAGTCTCCCCGTGCGTTCTCTCCATCTTACCCAAGTTTGTGCTCAACAAGGAAGACCCGATTGTCGTGGGAGTATCTGTAGTTGAGGGTTTAGTTCAGGTAGGGACTCCCTTATGCGTTCCACGCACACACAGAGGGTTTATATATATTGGACGGGTTGCATGGATTGAGAAGGATCAGAGACCCGTCGAGGTTGCTAGGGAAGGCGATACCGTGATTATCAAGGTAGGTTTTGAGATTATCTTAAAACTTTTATTGATTGATTCCTTTGGCCCTTTACTGCTGATTTACTTTGTTCTTTGTCTTGCAGATTGTTGATGCTGACCCCAAAACACAACAAGCGATGTTGGGAAGGGAATTTGACGTCGCAGATGTGCTTCTCAGTCGCATCCCAAGGAGACATGTCTACTACCATTTCATCATTCCAAGCTAATGACTGGGTCGAGAATCAATCAAGCTTTCAAAAAAAAAAAAAAACCTCATCCTCGTTCAATTTCTCGGTGCTCTACTTTAAGCTGAAGTATTTATATGTTGTTAACGCTTGACATTATCTCTCATCCTGGAAATATATACATTAATTAGATGTAGACAAAACAAAAGCTTACGTTTGCCTATATATGTTGTCTATTAGGAGAACAAGGCTTAGGTGCCAACTACATTTTTAAGCTATCTAATCTCGACTGTCATGCCTTGTATCTCAAGACACCTCCTCAAAAGTTTGCATCTCTCTTGGTTGGATTTGGGATTTTGAGAACTTCCTTGATATCAGACACCAACATACAGTCACCCATGGATAGGTCGGCCTGCAAAATTATAAAATTCCAGGTAAGTAAGAAAACAAATGGTTGAGGAGAGGATTAGAAGGTGGATAGGGTAAGCGGCCGACCCTGTGATTAGCTTTGAGCGCATCGATAGAAGCCCTTGTAATACGACTGAAAAGGATACTTTCATGATCACTGGTAATGTCAAAATGGGCAAGTCCTTGTCCTTGTTGTCCTTCCGGGTTTGATGCAACAATCTGTATTATATATATAGCAAAGGAAAGCCAGATTTTACTATTTATAAAACTAGTTAAGAGGGATAACAAGAATCATATATAGTCTCAATTCTCCAAAAACCCACCTTGATAATCACCCTCTCGCCTAAACTAGCAACCTCGACGGGTCCGCGGTAATTGGCAATCCATGCAATACGTCCTAAATCCACATAACCCCCACTTCGCATTCGCAGATGGCAAATGGACATTCCCACCTGAAAAACCAAAAACCAAAAATAAAAATGAATAATTAGACAGCAAAATTATTCATGTTTTTGAAGAAGAATAATCATACCTTAAGGGAACCCTCAACAACTAACACTCCGAGGACAATTGGGTCATCCTTGTTGAACACAAGGTCTCGTAAGATGCTGAGGACGCATGGGAAGATTGCTTTATCACCACCATCCCTTTGTGTCTCCTCCTCTTCCAGCTCTTTGACGTACTCTTTGAATTGTACGCTCAGCGTTTCAAGCACACCGCCACATATCACTTCGACTTGCAATCGTTCTGCAAGTTGGCTCGCCTCGTGAGTCACGTCCACTCCAAACCCTAGGATAGTGCAGAACTGCCGTTTCTCATCATCACTCATTATACGGACCTTCCTTATCTCCAGTGGTGTGATCGTTCCTACGTCTATAGCTCTCACCGGTATGTTCACCTCCGGCGATGCCAAGAACTCAACCAATTCTTTCAAGGAACCGGTGGTTGACGCCACCGCGTAAACACCCTCGCCGCTTTTCTTAAAATTCTTCACTGTTTCCATATCGGAATCTTTTCCAAAGCCCTCAGGCTACAACAACAACATAAACGGGATACTATCATACTAAGTACATCTAACAAGTTATTTCTCAATATTCACTAATCGAATTTATTACCATCTTAGATGACGTTTCTTCTCCCGGAATATTAACAATATGTCCATCCGTTAAGCTAGGCAAACTTCCATTAGAAAAATAAAACTGGATCAGATAGCTACTTCTCAGCGATAAGAGATTTAAAAGACCATAAATCATGAAGAAAGCATACTTGAAACTCCAGGTCCCCATAGAAGGTGAAGGTGAAGAAATCCAGTGGCTTGCTTGATTGATTGCGCAGTTTGCTCAATGCTCATCCGTCCAACACAAAACTATATACGTATGCATATGAACTCTGTTACTGAATATTAAGGCCCTTAGGCCCAAATTAACACATTGTTGGCAGCAGCCCATAAATAAAGATTTTAAAGATACTGCAATTAAGGCCCTAAGGCAAGCAAAAGCGACATTAGTTAGTGTTAGTGATATAACAATGACGAGTGTAACATTCAAGCTTCTCTTGCTGGCATCCTCTTTTCAACTTTAACGATATCTTATTTGATAAAAAAAGAATATATAGGATATGTTTACAAAAAATACCTATCACAAAAAATATATAGGATACCGAGTATTAAGGCCATTGGGCCCAGCTTATTACAAAAAAATACCTATCACACATTGTTGGAAACAGCCCATAAAGAAAGATTTTAAATATACTACACACATCAAAAGACTCCAAACCACAATAACAAACTCAAAATTCGAACTTAAACAAACGTTTGTTAATTTCAACAAGAGACTCATATCTTTCGTCTTTTCTTTTGTTTAGTGAAAACATTTTGTCTGAAGCTACAAGGCACAAGCCTGAAGCCTACACACTATCACTTTTCTACTTTGTTGGTTTACGGACAAAATTTCACTTTTATGTATATTGCGAGTTTAAGAGGATTTAACAAAGCTTTCTTACGATTACATGCATGAAGGATAATAAGGAACTTTGGCTTTCAAAAAAAGAGGATTTAACAAAGCTTTCTTACGATTACATCCATGAAGGATAATAAGGAACTTTGGCTTTCAAAATTTTGGTTAAACTATTTCAATATCTATATATAAAAACCTTAATATTTACATCAAATGTTAAAAGCTACGTTAACAACAGTAGAAGTCTCTTATAGCGTTAAAACGTGTCAAAATGAACGGAAGAGAAGACTATCCCGTGAGAGTGCTAGATTCTTTAGTCCGGATCTTACAATTTTAAATTAGATGCAGTCAATCAAAAGTACAAGACGTGGTGATGACAAACAAACAAAAAGTGACGTGGATCCTAGTTAGTATATGTTTGTTTATTTATTGAGGAACAACAAAAGCAATGGACAAAATTGTGTGTGTGTTGTTTGGTGCTCGCCGTCTGACTGTCGTTAAGACAAGCAAAAGCGACATTAGTTAGTGATATAACAATGACGAGTGGCTACTTAATCATTAATTAATTCATAAGTGTAACATTCAAGCTTCTCTTGCTGGCATCCTCTTTGAACTTTAACGATATCTTATTTGATAAAAAAATAAGAGATAGGACAAGTTTGTCAACACATCATAGGATTTGAATTAACCAAAAAAACTTAATCTATAGACTTAATTGGTAATTGCCCAAAAAAAAAAGACTTAACTGGTAAAATATTTGCATTCAAATTGGATCATTTTGATTAATAATTGAATGGATGGATGAAATAAAGGATTTACATCGATGGTAAATGATTCGTTAATCTTAAATTCTTAGTTAATATTGTTATTCAAACGTTCATTTGGTTAATCAGTGCACTGTCCGTAATTTCGTAGTTTTGATATATAAATTTTTGGAAATAGAAGTTGAATTATGTTTACGTACATATTCTTTGTTCATCATGTACTTATCGTCACATATGCCTATAGTTTGAATATTGATTGACCGTTTTCCTCTCGATTGGTTTGAAAGATTATAGATTAAACGCAAACGCGGTTAGTCGACATCGTAAGCTGTGCTGTCTTTGTCCTCTGCGTACGAGAAGAGGTCACGAGCTCACTGAATTTTAAAAGGCCAATCTACAACTTTTAATCTTTTTGGCATCACCCGGGGTTTCTCATCACGATGTTTTATGTTTTGTTTTTATTTTATACATATCTCTTTATGTTTTTGCTTCGGTCCAATTGTGTATTTCTTTTCAAAGAATATGCATCAAACATAATACGAAAAGCAAAATATATAAGAAAAATGTAAATCACGGGTTGCAACTTGCATTTGCACATTGAGACAAAGTGCTATGGACGCTGAAGTATTCCCGCCGCAATTTCTTGTGTGTTTATCACGTTACCGAATCTATCAATTCGTTTTATTTGAAAAAAAAAATAAAAAAAAACGCGTTGCATCGTCTTTATTTTTTGGGAATATCTGTAATACGATTAAAGATTTTCAAAATACGTTTACGAATTACGTTTTAACTTCCTCTAAAACTGAAATCTCTAGTGTCGTGTGGATATATTTCCTATTACAACATTCATATTTTTCTATGTGGAAAACTAACTAGTCTTGAGTTTGTACATTGTAAAATTAGGAAGAGATAGTAATGTTAGAAAAAACAAAAAAAAGACATGAAATATGAGTAGATGCTGACTCAGAGGTTGGTCAAAACACACAGCTAATTGAGATAATATTATACACGTCAGGCTGACTTGTTTTTCTCCTCCCAACTTGTTAATATATTTTTAAAACCACAAAAACAGAAGAACACAGCTGTTCTTATTTTGATTTTTCTTTCTTGCTGCTAAGGACTCGATTTATTCCATTATTTCACAATTCAGGACTCTTAGATTGCCTCGATTTTTGTTTAGATATGTTTATCCTAATCTTCTCTTTCCTTTTAACATTTTTTCATTTTTAGATTATCTAGTAACTATTCTTTTAGTAGGATAAAGTGTGTGAGTTGTTATCAATATCGCTGATTTTTTTATTTTTGGTAAAATAATGGAATAGATATATCTTTATGAAATAACGGAAATAGTAAAAATAATATAATATCCGCGTAAAGAGATATATTCAACAAACTATTCAGACATAGCTCAAAAGAGACTCACATTTTTCGAGCGTGTAGAACACGAACATGGTTTCGAAAGGTTACGTGATTTATACGCGCCATAACTCACGCGTGAGATTGCTGCAACAGAGATACGTAGAAGTGTGACATATTTTGTGAATTAATTTCAGTTTGAGGACACAACACAAGTTAAGTTTGAGATCTAAGGACTTGCACTGTCTCCAAATATGCAGGAAGGACTTTTTGATTGGATCAATATAAATACCTTCTCCATTCTCTTGCACCTTCAACAACATCTTCACAATTCACTCGATTTCTCGTTTTTTCGTTTATTTGTTTATCATCAAATCGTCCGTTTTAGATTACGTATCAAATTCCGAGCAAGATGACTATTCTCGTTGAACCTTTCGCCTCTGGTAACGTTTCATTGCTTCTTATATATTAGAGAATGTTAATTTCGATCTAAATACATATGCGTAGATTGGTTTACACAACGGTAGAAAGATCAGAAATCTAAAATTCATTATTACGTCTCCGGTTATGGTCAAGAACAAAATTTAAATCAAACGTTACAGACTAGACTAGATTGATATGCCTGCATGAGAATATATGATCAAATTTTGATTAATTTGGTGGTGACAATTATAGATTCAAGAGTCGAGGAAAAGAAAGTAGAGAGGGACGATGAATTGGTGTTGGATGGAGGTTTTGTGGTTCCAAAATCTAAGGAAACTGATGGATTCGATGCTCCTGATATCAACTTCCTGGGCCATTCTTTCAGGTCTGTTTTTTTTTTTTTTTTTTTTTTTTTTTTTTTTTTATCTCATTAGCTACAAATTAATGATTCAACCCGCATTAAATTTAATATAGGAAAGTTAATTTAATCTCTTTTATAATTTAGGGATTATGAGAATGATGCAAACGAGAGACAACAAAGTGTTGAGGAATTCTACAGGATGCAACACATTAACCAGACTTATGACTTTGTAAGCCAAACAAATCTTGCTTAACAATTTGATATAAGCCTAGCTAGTTTATTAATAAAATATTAATTGTTAACTGAATTTTAAATTTTAAACTGGACAGGTGAAGAAGATGAGAGAAGAGTATGGAAAACTAAACAAGATGGAAATGAGTATATGGGAATGTTGTGAGCTATTGAACAACGTTGTCGATGAAAGCGATCCCGATCTCGATGAGCCTCAGATTCAACACCTTCTCCAAACCGCTGAAGCCATTCGCAGGGATTATCCGGACGAAGATTGGCTCCATCTTACCGCCCTAATCCATGGTACATGTCTTGTTTTGCTATCTCATAAACATATACACTAGCTACCATTTCAGTTATCATATGATTAGTGTTTATATTGGATTACATATACAAAATATTTTTCATTATCTTAGGTCAATCTTGGATTTTGAATTACTATTGTTTATTTTCTACACAGATCTAGGAAAGGTTCTCCTTTTGCCAGAATTCGGTGGTCTTCCCCAGTGGGCTGTCGTTGGTATGTATTAAATATGAATTATCCTGTTACAAGCCTATCTTTTTTCTTTGTTCCTGTTAAATAATTTACGACTGTACACAATTTTTAACACTTCCTTGGAATTACAGGCGATACATTTCCAGTTGGATGCACCTTCGACTCAGCCAATATTCACCACAAGGTAAGAAAAAAATATACACTAGTGTATGTTTGGTGACAAAATAAAAATTAACTGAAAGTATTGACTTGAACAACTATTGTTATTAATTAATGTATTATTCATTACTATATTGCAGTATTTCAAAGAAAATCCTGATAACAACAATTCAAAGTACAACACAAAAAATGGAGTTTACAAGGAAGGATGTGGATTGGACAATGTTCTCATGTCATGGGGTCATGACGACTACATGTATTTGGTAAATTTCTTTTAACTCTTCTTTTTACTTACTATTAATGATGTATTTTTGTAAAATAATCAAAATTTATACATGAACTGACATGATAATATGAAATAGGTGGCTAAGGAGAATGGCACAACTCTTCCTCACGCTGGTCTCTTCATTATTCGATACCATTCCTTTTATCGTACGTATTCAATTTCAGTGATATGTTATATGCTTTCATTCAGTAAATTAATTACTAGTACTACTAACTTAACTTTTTTTTACATAACGATGCAGCATTGCACAAGGCAGGAACCTACACACACTTGATGAACGATGAGGACAGAGAGGATCTCAAGTGGCTCCATGTATTCAAGTAAGATTGTTTTTCTTTATTTTTACAATATGTTATTGATCTAAGTTATAACTTTGTGATTCTTACGAATAAAACAAAAATTGCAGCAAATATGACCTATACAGTAAGAGCAAAGTTCATGTAGATGTTGAACAAGTGAAGCCTTACTACATTTCCCTTATCAACAAGGTAAAAACACTTAATACATATTCCAGTAATATATGTTTTAAAAGTACGTTTTGTAAGATAATATGCAGTTTATTTCTTCCTCCTTATAATACTTACAATGACTACAATGTTTCTTTTAACTGTACAGTATTTTCCGGCGAAACTAAATTGGTGAGATAGAAAGTTGTGAGATAACATTTTCCTTGGAGGATGAGAGCGAAGGTTGACGAGCTTCTAATGTATAAATCGGAAGAGAAATCTATCTAATAAAAATGTTATGGTGTTCATTCTTGTTTTCTTTTCCCATCAGTTGAGATATCATGTTGTATGCAATAAGCAGTTTATCAAAAAAAAAAGTAATTTAACTTCTCTCCAAAATTCTACATCTAGATTTTGTCTTGCTGCTTTAACAAATAACTTGTCGGATTGTTGTTTAACAAAAAATTATTCTTTAGATTATCCTATAGCAAAAATCATAGGCATGCGTGCATGACCAGAACATGTTGAGGTTTCAATCATGACCACGAAAAGTATGCTGACTTGATAGAAGAAGATATTGTATACAATTGGAGACTACAATCCAAAATAATATTCTCCTCCTCTTCTTCAAGAATCTTTAAATCATATTTTGAAATAAAAGAGAAGTAGCGGTTTCGTTCACAAATCTTTGGACCATCTGAAATGATGAAGGACATGCATATGCATCGTAAGCTAATACTTATTCCTCACTCTACAAACATCACTGCAAGACGACATATTCACACTCATTTAAACTGGTTTCACATGTTGAAATATGAACCAATTGTGCAATCATTTTTCTAACAAAAAGTCAAAAACTCTTCTGTAGAAACTGTTAAACATATCTACAAGTGATACGAGAGGACCAAAATATTGTGTTTGTTGAAATCTATTATTCATTTTTAGGATAAAAGGAAAAGGAACAAAAGTAAAACATAAAGAGGAACTGACTTTAAACCACTACCATTTAAATTAAAACATACAAGATTTTTTTTGTTTTGTTTCTCAATTCGATTTTTTAGGCAAAAGAGTGAATTAATGTTACAAGAAGTTGACAAGAGTGTGATGAAATGGAAGCAAAACCATTATAATAAATTAATGGGCCTTGTCCATAAGTTGTATAGGTGAAAGTATGTTGGCTTTGCTCGTCTCCACAATGCAACCATTCATCACCATTTCCTCCAGCATGAAGTGAGCTTTCTCCAGATGAAACATTATGTCAAGCTCACACTGCATCACAACAAACACACACACACAAGAGTCATGGATCACAAAGAGGAAACACAAAAGAAAAATGGTGTATTTGAACCTAAACACTTACCACATTTCCAAAATGCTTGTCCATTGTCTCGACCAGAAGATGTATGAACTCTAGAATCGCCAGCTCGTTCTAGGTCCGAGGTTTTGAAGGAAATAAGTAATTAGTATCAGCAAGCAAACAATCTAGAGAGTGAGTGAACAAAAAATCTAAGCTTTGTTGTTAACAAAGAGGATATGCAAATAACAAAAAGTTATGTATAACTTACTTCATCGTCATCAACTCCAACCATGAAAAACAGAGACGCGTAACGCCTGTAGACTATCTTGTAGTTGCGATGCTCAACAAATGAACACTGTGAGTTATGAACAGATTGCAACAGAGTTAAGGAAGAAGTAACGGTGATCTAGTAAACATGAACAAAGGAACTTCAAAAGCAATCGAATCCAACTAGATGGATTCAAAATCAATCGAATCGAATCGAATCGAATCCAATACTTCCATTTGCAGATTCCGATCACATCCAGAGAATCAAAAGTGTATAAAAATTCTATCAAGAACACAATAAGCCTAATGCTGGACCGATCCATATCAAATTCCCCAGTTGATGAAAGGCCAATTCGACGATTTGGAAAGCTAATTACGAACCAGTTCGACAGAAATCGACGACAATTGACTTGAGGAGGCGAGATCGGATCAAATTCACGAGCGATCTAATGGAATTACCTGCTGGTCGTTGCGGGCGAGGCATTTACGGACGATCTCGCCTTCGAGAGCTCGACGTTCCTCGAGAGTGAGCCATTCGTAGTACTGAGCCAGACGAGTCTGGCCTTGCTTGTTCACCATTAATATGAATCTTATCCCCATCTCCCTCTCTCGTTCTCTCTCTCAAGCTCGAAGCTTCGTCTGCGTTTTTCTCCAAACTCCAATCCTTGGGAGATTCTTTCTTCTTACGTCATCTCTACTTTTAATTTTTTTTTTTTTTTTTTTAAATCAAATTTTGTTAGAAACTTTAAAATTGAGACAGTAAAGTGCGAATTTATCGGCCCATTTAAGCAGGCTTAACTACAATTGAGCGTAGCCCACTATTCTTCTCTCTTAAAGTATCGAAAAGCCCACGTCACCAACGAGGCGCATGCGATAAAGATATTTAGAAATTTGTACCATGGACTCGTGGAGTAACGTTGAAAGTTGAAACTTTATTTGTTTCGTATCGTATGAATGCTCTACGAGGCGCATGCGACAAAAATATTTAGAAATTTGTTTCTTATGATTGCTAATATGTACTATTATGTATTCGAAAGTCAAAATGAGGAGAAAAAAAGCATAACATATTAATAATGTTATTCACTTTATACTCACCTTTTTTACCCGAAACAGAATAGTGATGAAGAAAAAAACAATCATCACCAACCAAATGTGTGGACGACTCTTTTGCTTTGCATCATCGCATTCACATGATCCCACATTCCCACTCATCCGTTTTAGTTAGTCGTATTAGTTGAGAAACATTATCGATATATATGACATGTAGTCTTATGTTAAAACTGTTCCTATGTCATCATGCTGACAATTACATGTTATTGAAAAAAACGAAAATTTTCAATCATATTGACGTGTTACCACCATAGTTATGAATTTGCACTTTAATTTGGGGGGATGAGCAAAATTGTTAAAAATATCTACAATTTAGACCATAGGATATGGGTCATATCTTTGATATTTTGCTCCTAAGGAATGTTATATAAATAATAAATTTATAATAATTATATATACATCCCTAAATTAAATAAACATGATAATATAAACGTAAAAAAATCTTAACAGTAGGAAGAAAATCATATCAAATAACATAAGATCATAAGATATTTACACAATGCATCACACTGAGTCATCATTCCTCACTACTACATATAGTTTTGCACCGCAAACCAGACAAGCACCCTCGAAATTCCTAATCACAATCACAAAATAAATCAAACAGAAAATGAGCAGATCGGTCTTAATAGCCTGTGTCGTTGCTATCACAGTTTTAACTACACCTTTTAATGTTAAAACTGTGCATAGTTTAACAGCGTGTGAAAAAGCAACAAAGCTTTTAGGAGCGTGTACACCATACGTTTTTTCTCTTTTTCCTGTTAATCCAACACCAGAGTGTTGCAAAAACTTATATACCATTAACCGTGATGTTAGGACGCATGAAGATCGTTACATTATGTGCATTTGTTTGTCTACTGAGGCAGCAATGACTACAGCCGATCCCAAGAAGTTTGCAGACTTGCCTAAGTTGTGTGGTCTCACTTTATTCGCACCGGTTGGTCCAAAATTTGATTGTGAAACGTAAGTCTACTTATTTAAAGGTTAAATTAATAACTTTCTTACTTGACTGTAACATAACCTTGTTGTTATGTTTCAAATTTTGAGCATATTTCTCTTCTAATGTTTTTAATAATATTTTTGGTGCAGCATTAAAAAGTGATGCAAAGGAAGATCATAATCGGGATAGAAAAGAAGATAATATATAAAATGTTGATTTAATGTATAATAAAATTCCTAAATATAATAAAACAAGTTCTTTGTTCAAATTTTCTTAAAACAAGTTATTTGTTCAAAATAGAGAAAATTGTTGAAATTGCCAGAAAATTGTAAAAGACTTGTAATGGAGTTAGAGATGCCTTATAGTGAACCAACAAGTCAAATCTTGTTGCTTATTTATTTCATGTTTTCTTTTATTACTTAATTAGTATGTCACTATATTTTGTAAATGTGCTCTATAACCAAACCTTTTTTTGTTTCATAAAACCACGTAAACATCACACACTAACATTCGCTACGGGGACCAAATCTATTGAGGACTATACGATATATCCACATCTATTTATATGAGATTTATAATATCAAATTGATTTATCAACAATACTTCACTGTCTATTTGGAGATATGAGCTGGCGGCTTGGATATCTAAAACATAAGATTCATAAAATTGTCTGTCTTTTAGCTAAATTCAAGTATTTTTTAAAAAGTTCTCATGAATAAGAAAATAATATTTCTGGACATTCTTTTGTTTTTATTTTGAAACAACAGTTGGGTGCTTGGTACCCAGATATACGAGACACACCATTGTTTGTCCACTAGCTACATTCAAGTATTTTTGTATCTTTCTTAGTATCTATTAGTATTGTCTTCTTGTGAGTTTCATTGAATTTGTGTGGATCAGCATCCTCAAATGTTTATTTTTCTACACTTCTATCATTCGTAAAAAGGACCTTCATTTGGTTTTACGTTATTTCCAAGTTATGGGTGCAAGGAGATGTCATAATTATGCTTTGTGGATTGAACAATAACGAGTGCATGTATGATTGATAGATTTTGAATGGTAATTACAAGAAAAAACAAGAAATCTATTGATACCATAATAAAAAAGGAAGAACGTGTGACTCATCCCAAAATCTATTGATACCATTCATTTTGATTAGTTCTATATTAAAAATGTGTGACTCATTCCAAAATCTATTGATACCATTCGTTATGATTAGTTCTATATTAAAAGTGGGGGACTCATCCCAAAATCTATTGGTGTGTCCCCTCCATGTGAGGCGATAAAAGATATTCAATTTTTCACATTTCACTAACCGTTGTTCATAGTCAACTTCATCTGAGTACATTTCACACTCAGAATCCTCCTAGGATTATGCATTTTATTCTAGGGAGACTTGGCTTAGGAAAGATATTTTTCCACAATTTTATATTTTACTAGTATCTATGAGATATCATATGATTCATATGAGTATGGCTTAGGAAAGATATTTTTCCACAATTTTATATTTTACTAGTATCTATGAGATATCATATGATTCATATGAGTATGTACTAAATGTTAATTTGTCGTTTTTATTGTTTTCTATCTATCACAATTGGTCAAAACTCACAACAGTGGTTTTTCTTTAACGTCGGTCACAACAACAGTGGTGCATTTCTTCACATTCTCATCTTTGGGTGGAATAAAAGAAAAAGCAATTGATATGACAGATAACTACTACGATAACAAAAGAGGAGAGCCAGTGGATATACTACTATTAATTTCCAACATTTTTTATACTAATCACCAAAAAAATGATAACACCAAAATGAGTGTCACAAGGATTCTACTTCGTAGCTTAGTGATGGATTTTATTAATAGCATCACCGTATTATGATCAGAATGTAAACGACAAAGAATAATCAGTATCACATCAGTTAGAAGAATGAATAATTCGTTTTGTGGATTGAAGCCAAGGTTCAAAGGCTAGCATCTATGAATTGCTTTTTGACATTATTGTATACGTTTTGAATAACAAAAAATTCGGACAAAATGTAAAAGTATGGTAACACTCGGCCAAAGTAACTTTCTTTTCAAATGCAAATGTTATTGCGTATGTGCTGAATTAAAGCACGAGGCCTTTGATAAAATACTCATGAAGGGAATCATAAGTTGAAAACAAAACAGTAACACAGAAGCAAAAACTCCATAAAACCTCTGCCCCCACAAAAGTCTTTGCTCATTCACTCATCATTAAATCAATGCTTCAACTGCACTCTTTGAGGAACCTCATTAATCCAACATTAACCATCTCAGCTTCATTCATTCTCTTTCCAAAGTTTCAACATAGACATCAACTTTAATCAAGCTTCTTGAGTTTGTTCAGTTTCCAAAAAAGAAGAAATGGTGAAGAAGAAGAAAGGCAACAGCTTTAAGCTATTGAGTTTGTTCCTGTTTCTGGGCTTATGCGTTGGAGACGGCGGCATTGGAATCGGAATCGGCGACGACGGAATTTGGATCGGCGGCGGGGGCGGAGGCGGCGGAGGAAACCCTAATTCTGGTCCCGGCTCAGCTCCAAAGCAACAGACAAATGCAGCTTACACTGCTCTTCAGTCCTGGAAATCCGCCATTACAGAGGATCCATCTGGTGTTCTTAAGACATGGGTTGGTGAAGATGTCTGTTCTTACAACGGTGTCTTCTGCTCTGGTTCCTCTGTAACCGCCATAGATCTAAACAAAGCAAATCTCAGAGGCACCATTGTCAAGGAGCTCTCTCTTCTCTCGGATTTAAACATTCTCCATCTCAACAGCAACAGATTCTATGGTCAAATCCCAGATTCTTTCAAAACCTTAGATTCTCTTCAAGAACTCGATCTCAGCAACAACAGATTCTCAGGCTCTTTCCCTCAAGTCACAGTCTTCATCCCAAATCTGGTTTACCTCGATCTCCGGTTCAACAGCTTCACCGGCTCGATTCCTGAGAATCTCTTCAACAAGCAATTAGACGCGATTCTCCTCAACAACAACCAATTCACCGGAGAAATCCCTCGGAATCTCGGGTACTCTTCCGCATCGGTGATTAATCTCGCCAATAACAAACTATCCGGCGAAATTCCGACGAGTTTCGGCATAACCGGATCGAAATTGAAAGAGGTTCTGTTCTTGAATAACCAGTTAACCGGTTGTATACCGGAATCGGTCGGTTTATTCTCCGACATTGAAGTCTTCGACGTCAGTTTCAATTCCTTGATGGGTCACGTCCCCGACACGATCTCTTGCTTATCGGAGATCGAAGTTTTGAACCTCGCGCACAACAAATTCTCCGGCGATCTCCCAAATTTGGTCTGCTCTTTGAGGAATTTGATAAATCTCACTGTTGCTTACAATTTCTTCTCCGGGTTTAGCTCAGACTGCTCGAGAGTCAGCGTCGGGTTTGATTTCACCGGAAATTGTATTCCCGGCAAGGGTTATCAGCGGCCGGAGCCGGATTGCTCGGCGATCCCCGGCAGCTCTTTGAGCTGTCTCAGGATTCCGGCGCAGCCACTAACGTGCGCTGCGTTGAGCGTGGGATTGAAGGTGACTCCATGAGAATATAAAGTTCGAAACTTTTTTAAAAAATTCTCTTTTGCAACATTTGTCTCTGTGACTTTACTTTTGAAGTTTTGATAGAAAATGCCAAAAATGGTTGTTTTATCAGTTAACTATTTATATCAACTGATTTAGCTGAATTGATTACTAGAAGCTTATATCTGATTCAAAATTTAGTTTTCTTGTAATCGAATCTTTCCAAAAAGAGATCTTGTGAAGGATTTTTCACTTGTAAGAGCAAATATTGATTACTTATGTTCATCAATAAATTTAACTGATCTTCAATAAATACATGAAAACGACTTTTGTTTGTCTGTCTGTTTGTTTAAAGGACATGAAAAGGAATTGGTCATGTTGTTGGTCCAAAATTGGTCCCGTCTTGCCTAACCTAATAAAGAATACAATAAGCAATGACAGAGATCCAGAAGACGAGTATGAAAATGAAATGATCTAAGAAATCGATTAACCAAAGAAAACTGAAGATATGAACTAAATTCAAAGAAAAATTGGATAAAACACAAGAAGATAGTTGAAAGTGAAACTCCTTGAACCAAAAAAAGAAAATTGAAACTCATCAACTTGCTAGTTACCAAACTTGTTGCAGAGAACAAAATAAAGTGAATTTAGAAAATGGGAATGGAGAAGACAAAAACTAAGAAAGTGGGCTACTCGAAAGCTAATGTCATCATGAAGGCTCTCCTTATAGAGGCGTAGATAGTGCTCATGACTAAAATATGGTCGAGATTTCTCCAAGTAAACGAAATTTATCTTTAGAAAAAGATTCAACTATACATCATTCTTAAAAGTAAATTTGGTATTAGTTGCATCCATTTATTTTTTAGTTATTCACGAACTCAAGCTTGATCCATATAATTCAACTTCAATGGTTTCTAATAATAATGCATGAAGTTATTTCAGTATTTCTACTTTGTCTTCAAGTAGTTAACGAGATCATCCAAATCATTGTATGAAGAGCCTCCGTTTCTCACAGAGGCTTTGAGCTTCTCTTTTAAAACAAGTGCTCTCTCCCTCATGCAAGCACCTTCTTCATCCACAATCAACCTCTTCACAGCTTCCTCGACCTTTCCTCTTTCCACTTCACCTTCCACTTGAAACCCTATTTTCCAAACACCTTCTAAATACTTTGCGTTTACCTTCTGCTCGCCCTGAAAAGGCCTACAAATCATTGGAACTCCCTCCACAATGCTCTCTAGTGTTGAGTTCCATCCACAATGGCTCCAAAAGCCTCCTACCGCATAATGTTTAAGTACTTCTACTTGTGGTGCACGTTTCACAATGTATCCTTTTTCGAAGACCATCCTACTGACTTCATTTGGCAATGACTCTATCCCCTCCGAGCCAAGGATAGAGCCTGGTCGGATGACCCATAAAAAAGGTTGGTTGCTATTACACAATCCCCAAGCCATCTCCAACACTTCCTCGGCTTCCATTTGAGCTAGTGTTCCTATGCTTATGTACATGACTGACCTTGGTTTCTGCTTGTTCAGCCATTCAATGCAGCCTTTGTCCTCTTCTAGTAAAATAGAAGGCGTTGAAGCCGTAATGTGAAGAGGGCCTATTGCGTACACTCTAATTTCAAGTTCTTTTTGCAGCCATGACAAAGACGAGCTCTCTAGACAGCTCGCCGTGTTGAAGATAACTGCTGAAGCTGTTCTTCTGTTGACTACTTCCCGACGGATCTTCACAGCTTGCTCCACTGGCCCAAATCCTGAAGGTAGTAGGTCTTTGTATCTTAAGGGATACAAATTCTCCACCATTTTGTCTTGCATTTCTTGATCTACAAAGGTGAAGCAAAAACGAAATGTTTTAGTGAAAACTAGTGGTTTCAAGATGGGTTGTGAAGCTGGTTATGGCACCTTTCATGTCGATCAAGAACTTGTCTGATTCGAGTTTGCTAAAAACACAACGTGAAACATGATTCGTAGCACTTTGAGTGCTGAAGATGACATTGCGAAGCTTGAGGTCTTTAGCTACAGCTCCACAGAAGTAATTGAACTCGTCGTGGATGATACAAGCAATATCATTGCCATGTTGCAACAACAACTGACCTATACAGTCCTTAAAGCTTGCCTCACTCGTTTTGTTGAGCTTTAGCAGAAACTCTATTTGTCCGAGTCCCTCGAGTTCACAGTTTGGTAAGTTGACAAATTGAAAACCAGGGAAGTGTTGAGAAGAGCTTACTAGATTGAATTGTACTTGAACAACTGTAATTGAAAAGCCCTTTAAGCTAAGGGCTTCTCCGAGTTGCATCATCGGAGTTACATGACCTTGTAATGGAACTGGAACTAGCACTATCCTTCTCTTCGCTTCCCTCATCTCCATTGCTTATATCTTATCTCTTTCTCACTCTTCTCTGAATGCAAAACAGACTCTAGATAAGTGTGGTCCAAGTATTTATTAAAATCCCATTTATATTGGAAATACTCCAAAATCTTCCCCATGTGACACCATGTAGAAACTACTTCTTTATTTCTTGTCGGTAACAACTATTTCTCTTTTATTTGTTTGGGGCATTTTTTTCTAGGTGAAGTCAGTACATGTTTCTTACAAAATCACGTTCATACATCATAATCGTTTCAGTGGTCGTATTCACATTTCACATTACATCTGAACATGTCTTATTAAATTGGAAAAAAAACAAACTATATAATAAACCAAGTTTAACCTTGTGGTGTATTTTCCTTAAATCATTCTTGTTCGTTGTAAATGGGAGGAAATTGGCAAGGACACGTGGCGTGCATGGAGTTAATGATTAAGCTAGAACAAAGGCGAGACACGAGTATATATCACTGATTGAATTTAATGAGCGGCTGAGAATCTGTCTTTTGAATCTAACGATCCACATTTCATCTTACGTCGACATTCTTGTTCGCTCCCTATTTATCGAAGAGACGACGAAGTCCCCCTCATAGTTGCATAGCACATACATACATACATACACACGCAGAGAGATCAAAACAAGAACCGCGAAGAGTAAAAGGAAGAAGAAAGACAATGTCGTGGCAAACTTACGTTGATGAGCATTTGATGTGCGATGTTGGCGACGGCCAAGGTCACCACCTCGCCGCCGCCGCCATCATTGGCCATGACGGTAGCGTTTGGGCTCAGAGCGCTAATTTTCCTCAGGTAATATACATATCTCTCTCATCCTCGGTCGTCGTCGATAGATCGTGTGTTCGTAGATTTCGATTTGCATTTTGTTATAATCCGAATACAGTAGAAACTCTATAAATTGATACTCGATAACTTAATAAACTCTATAAAATAATAGTTTTCTTTGGTCTCAAGTCGGGCCAATATAAAAATTAGCAAAATATAAAATAATAAGATAATAATATTTTTGAAACTCTTATGTAAATATATGGTCCCATCAATATCATAAATTAATAATTACCATAAATAGTTTTATGTAAATACATATCTATGATAATTAATAAAATATAAGTATAATTTTCACTTCTTTTTTATTAGAACTCAAATATATTTACAATTCATCCCTAATTTTGGACTGAAGCTATTCAAAATATAATAATTTACTCTTATTTTAATTATTTTTTTGATAAAATTAAAACTATTGTATTCAGGATCAATAATTTAATAACTCATATAAATTATTAAATTAATAAAATATCAAAGTCCCAACTTTATTAATTTATAGAGTTTCTATTGTATTAGGCTATCTCAAACTATTTGTATGTCTTGTGCAATTATGATTTGATGAAAGAAAAGTTGCGGATCATGTTTTGGTTTGACTTTGATTATAAATTTCGTTGCATTCGGATCATTTGTCGTTCCATTTCGTTGATCTTAAATTTCGTATAGAGAGATACGATTTTGATGCTATTTCTATCTGTTTCACATGGAGAGAAAGATGTGTAACTTGCTTTCCAAGTTATCTCTAATATTTTTATAGATGAACAAATTACCTTTTTCCTTTCAAGATTTCCGTCCTGGTTATGTATAAGTTACATCAAATTCCATATTTTGGTTTTGATCCAACGTTTATATAGTTTGAAAAGATTCCAATTAAAAGTCGGATGATTAATTGTTTTGAAACAGTTTAAGCCGCAAGAGATGACAGATATCATGAAGGATTTCGATGAGCCGGGTCATCTCGCTCCCACAGGAATGTTCCTCGCAGGACAAAAGTATATGGTCATCCAAGGCGAGCCTGGTGCCGTCATTCGTGGCAAGAAGGTAATTAAACACAACCACAACCATTGCAGAATTTTTTTTTATTTTTTATTTTTTTGCATTGCAGTATTATTCCACATAAAGTCTAATTATAAGGCTTCAATCCAAACCATTGTTTCAATTTTTTTAACTGGAACTTGAGCAGGGAGCGGGAGGGATCACGATCAAGAAAACAGGACAATCAATGGTGTTTGGTCTGTACGAAGAGCCAGTGACTCCAGGACAATGCAACATAGTCGTCGAGAGGTTGGGTGATTATTTGGTCGAACAAGGTCTCTGAACCTTCTAAAATGCTCCATTAAATTGTTCTTGTTCCAATTCATTAAACCAATTGTTTCACTTTTTTTTCCTTCTTTTGGTTGGGTGCATGGTTTTTTTTTTTTTTTTCTTATTTAATTTTTGGACTTTCTGGCTTCTACTACCTTAGCATAGTTTAAACGAAAGCTGAAGCCTATGGTTGCAGAGAATAACACTAAGCATGTGTGAAGAAGTCGAAACCTAAAAACTATTTTCCATATTTTTCTTGGTTTCGTGATTAATTTTGTTGTTTTAATTTAATTTTTGTCTTACTCTTGTTGTTCCGATTAGTAATATGTAGTTTTATTCAAGCTACCAAAATGATAATTTCCGCTTGTTGCCTTTAAGCTTCGAAAACATGGAAAATAATAGTTGCCGAAAATGAAAAGAAAGCTGTCGGATATAATAAAAACCCTGAAAAACTAATCAATCATTTTGACCTAAAGAGGAAATATCATAAAACCTAATTAGTTTGGTAACTACGCGAATCAGTTACAGACTTGGATTGCCACGTTGAATTGTCGTTTAGGTATCAGAGAAGGCTCTACTTAACTGTGTTATATATGGACTTCTCCTTTTCCACTTAAGACACACATGCAGAGTAACAATATGAGCAATCCTCAGACTGTGAGATACAACTTTTCTCTCCAACTTACAGTGATTCTATCTTTAATTAGTTAGTGTTATCTTTTTCATTATGTAGTTTAATTTATGGTTCATGTTAGCAGGTGTTGAAGCAACTAGAGCCATGGTTTGAGCTTAAAGACAAAGTGGTTCTTGTGACAGGAGCTTCCTCTGGCATAGGAAGAGAGATCTGTCTAGATTTAGGCAAAGCTGGCTGTAAAATTATCGGAGCAGCTCGTCGTGTTGATCGCCTCAACTCTCTCTGCTCGGTCATCAACAACTTCGGTTCAACCGAGATCCAAGCCGCAGCTCTTGAGCTAGACGTTACATCGGACGCAGCCACCATTCAAAAAGCGGTTAAGGAAGCTTGGGAAATCTTTGGAAAGATCGATGTGTTGATCAACAATGCCGGGATTAGAGGGAACGTGAAGTCGAGTTTGGATTTGTCGGAGGATGAGTGGGACAAAGTGTTCAAGACCAACCTAACCGGACCTTGGTTAGTCTCCAAACACGTCTGCGGTTTAATGCGTGACGCTAAACGCGGTGGCTCCGTGATAAACATCTCATCGATCTCGGGGCTTCAACGTGGTATTGCGCCTGGTGGAGTCGCATATGCTTGTTCAAAAGGCGGTGTTGACACCATGACGAGGATGATGGCTATTGAGCTAGGTGTTTACAAGATCAGGGTTAACTCGATTGCGCCGGGGCTGTTCAAGTCAGAGATCACACAAGGTCTAATGGAGAAAGAGTGGCTCAAGAACGTGACCGAGCGGACTATTCCGTTAAAGGTGCAACAGACAGTGGATCCGGGGCTTACTTCTCTCGTACGGTATCTCATTCACGACTCTTCTCAGTATATCTCTGGCAATACGTACATTGTTGATTCCGGAAATACATTGCCTGGTCTGCCTATATTTTCTTCTCTTTGATGCCCAAATCTTGTGTGCTGTGTGCAATAAATAAGTGAATGCATGTATACATTATTCTCCATGTTGCTGTTTAAGACCTAACCATGGTTTGTAAACTTCACTCATTTATAAATATCAATATATGAAAAGAGATTGATTACCAACGTGTCGTCGTGCGGTGAGCTTAATTCATTGCGTTGTTTCCTTACTAAAATTAAACAAAACAAAGAATAAGGCAAACTTTTAAATGAGACTCCTTTTAAATCTGCTATTGGAATCTTGTGATGGGATAGAATTAAATGCAATGTTGCGTGTAACGCAATAATATATGATTGAGATCTGCAAAGAGAATATCCTCTCTGTATTCATAAAGAAATAAAGAGAATGAGTGATGATCACATTATGGCATCCCTCAACTTCTCTTTTCTGATAAATCAATATACATTTTTTAATTTTCTATCTATAATCCTTTCCTGTTTCCAACTCACATGATTCCAAACATAACATGCTGTGTTCTTCGATTTCGAAAAATATAATATGTTTTTTTTTTTTTTTGAAACATCCATTAAAAAAACATAGAAAGTATATGGTATTTAAGGTTTCTAAAATTTAGCTTTAAATATTTTTTTTTTCTTACTAACTATAGCTTACTATACTATATACCGTTGTTTAAAAAGTATACTAAGTGATTTCATTCCTCCATTTTTCATTCACAATTGTATGATTTCATTTTCTTCTATTTCTCTATATCTTTATTTTTTTCTTCCCATTAATAAATTTATAGAGATTCTCAATTTATTTACATATACCATTTTGTGACAAATTTTATCTCTCTATCTTATGTGTATCTTATAGCTATATTTTCCTTTCATATATATTTCCTAATTCTCATTCCATTTGTTCATTTTCTTACAAATCTTTCTATATAGGTATACATTACAACTATACATAAGATAAGATATAAGAAAATTAATAATTGAGGGATATATATCTCAATATTTTTTTAAAATTATAATGACAGCCCAAAAACCATAATTAATTAAATTAAAGCAGTTGATGAAGAAAATTATTAATTTAAAGCACAACAATTTCCTTGTCCTACGATCAAAAAAGCTGAAAAAGATAATTGAGAGAGAAGCAGAGAAACCTTCTCTGAGATTTCACAGAAGAAGCAAACTCGTCGGAGAAGTCAAATACCCGCCGGAGAATTAAAAGATGTCGTGGCAATCATACGTCGATGACCACCTCATGTGCGATGTCGAAGGCAACCACCTCGCCGCCGCAGCAATTTACGGCCTAGACGGCAACGTCTGGGCACAGAGCGCCGCTTTTCCAGAGGTTTTATCTTCTTCTCTCAATCTTCTCTTTTCGTCTCATCTTATGATCCGTCGTCGAAGTGTTGGAACCGATCGGATTTTGGCCGTGTCTTTTTGTGAATTTTTCGTGATCGGATCTGACGAATCTCGGATCTGATTTTGATTTGATTTTACTATCTCCGTTCTCCTTCTCGGGAAGAAAAATTCGATCTGCTTCTCTGAAATCAATCGATCCGTATGCGAAATTGAACTCAAACCAGGGCTCTAGATCTTTAGTCAATTTGTTAATCGTAGCTTCCATTGAAAATCCATGTATACATGAACTCATACGCATGCGTGAGCGATACAAATGAAAATGATTGTTTTTTTAGAATGTATCTTCTTACTTCTTAGGATCACTGCTTAGCAATTGTTTCTCTGATAATCTCCTTCTTATTTTCGAGTGAGCCCGAGGAATTGTTCTAATAAGATTGTATGGTCTTAGGATCACTGCTTAGCGACTGTTTCTCCGATAATCCAAAAATGTTGACAGCTTTTGCTTTGTTTAGTCTAATGCTTATCGCCGTGTGTTCACTGTTCAATCTAATGTGTTGTTGATATGGTTTTGTAGTTGAAGGCTGGAGAATTCGACGGAATCAAGAAGGACTTCGAAGAGCCAGGGACTCTTGCCCCAACCGGAATGTTTCTTGGTGGCGCCAAGTACATGGTTGTTCAAGGTGAAGCAGGAGCTGTGATCCGAGGGAAAAAGGTAACTTCTTTAGACCAATCAAACATCAGAAGATTGCTTGCTTCTAAGAGTCTATCGATCAAAACGTTAAAGCTTATAGGTATTGAGAAAGTTCGTTATGCAATCTTGTGTGTGAATCTGCAGGGACCAGGAGGTGTTACTATCAAGAAGACGATTCAGGCTGTGGTGATCGGTATCTACGAGGAACCAATGACCGGAGGTCAATGCAATTTGGTTGTGGAAAGGCTCGGGGATTACCTCATCGAGTCTGAATACTGAAACCGTGATTTTTCAATTTCAAACTTCTTCTTTTAACTAAAAGAGTGTCTCATTTGCTCTTTCTTTTTTTATTTTATTGTGATTGATTGTGTAATGCTTTCAGACGCAATCAATTGATACTTTAGAACCAACCAATCTTGTTGTTGGTCTTGTTACCGTGGTTTGGGGGTTTGTGTGTCTTTGTAATGGCATTTGATACTCTTTTTATTTTTCATTCCTTCATATGTATTTGAGTTTTTGGATTTTTTTTTGGTTCTTCATAAACTTGCTCTTCTTGAATGGATCTGCGGTTTGAAACATTTTTTGGTTTGACAAACATCGGATTCAAACTAAATAAATACATGAACAATCAGAGACTTTAGGATTGTTTCACTGAACAAGTTGAGAACAGAGAACAAATCAAAGTCTTACAACAACCATGATACAACCTCTTTCTTCATAAGAAATGTCAAAAAAATTATGTGTATGCATGTATCAATTGTTTATTTCTTGCAGTTATAGTAATTGCCACAATCATCTTAATTATGAACTAAACTAGTATCAAATTATCCTACAAATATATCTGATTTATAGTAAGCTATATTCTTTTCAATTTTCAGAAATGTCATTGCCTCACAATACTGATAAACTTTAACACGTGGTTCTTGCAAGAATCATACATTTTAACCCATCCATGTGGAAATTAATTTTACTAGATTTTTCTAGAATAGTTACAATCATAATAATAAATAAATTTAACAAAAAGAAAAGTACAATCATAACAAAATCTAAAAATAACTGAAAAAAACTAAAAAATTAGAAATGAAATTAAAGATGGATGATATCAAAATAATCTATATTAAAATACACAAAGATGTTAAATTTTTATTGTGTGATCTTAGTATAAATTGTATCTTGAATAATCTCTTTGGGTATGGTTTGTATTTTGCATGCCAACATGGAAACAAAGCAAGTAGACGATAAGGAGGTGGTACGAGTGATCACAACCGTCCAAAACAACTCATCAGAACTGCTCCCTCTTGATTTGACAATCGAGATACTCAAAAGACTGCCACCTAAAAAAATCCTCGCACTGAGATGTGTATCGAAGCAATGGTGTTCAATCATAAACAGCCGACCATTCACCAACACATTCATGTCGATGTCTATGTCCCGACCTCGTCTCCTTTTCGCTTTCAATATCGCTCATGATGGCGACAAAACAAGTGTGGTATTTTATTCTTCACCTCATCCTCCTCAAGTATCAAAAGATTCTCCTTCATCATCATTAATGGTAGCCAAAAAAGAGATGGTGTTGACCAAGGGCATATATCTTTATAGTTTCAACCGTATAACAAACGTGCATGGCTTAGTCTCTTATGGTTCAACGCTTCATGAGTTCTTTATTTGTAACCCAACCACTGGGCAAGTCGTAAAGTTTCCCAAAGACCAAACATTCACTCCTGAAGAGGAGCTTCACAGTCACATGTATTTGGCATATGACACAACCGATGGACTTTATAAAGTATTGTTGGCGCCTTGGGATGATTCAACTCGTCAACATCAAGTTCTAACGCTGGGAGAGAGAAAATGGCGCTGCGTCGAGGGAAGTTGTAACACTACTAGTTGCCAACCGAATCTAATCAAGCAAAGAGGAATATGCATTAACGGGGTTTTGTATTATGGAGCTTCGACAGAAGAATGGGAAGTCTCTATGATAGTGAGTTTTGATGTTAGGTCTGAGCAACTATCTTACATTCAAGCTCCTATAACCATACACTTAGACTCTTATAATAAGGACTCTCTACAAAATTATCTTGGTAAGTTAGCGGTTTTTAGTTTCACTAAAGAAGGACTCCATATATGGGTTTTAGAGAATGTCAAGAAGCATGAATGGTCGTTTAAGACTTATGTTTCTCATTTGTTCGGTAAAATCACGACTAAACCGGTCACAATGAGGTTCGTTGGCACCACCAATGATGGGGAGATCGTTATTGCACCCATCATGTTGTCCAAAGATGAAGCTTTTGTCGTTATCTTTTACAATTTGGAAAAAGAGACTAAGACAAGTGTTGGATTTGTAGGATTTGAGGGGTTTGAAGGACTAGCAAGTTATGATAGGTTAACGATTCGTAGAATCCTTATCTCACCTCAGCATGTTGAGAATCTTATATCATTTTAGATTATAACTATAGAATTATTTCATATATTCCGTAAATCACTTTTGACCAATTATTTGAGAAATTTTATGAAATACACCTCTTGAGGTGCAAATTTTCAAAACTATACATATAGTGTGAAAATTTTCAAAAATACACCTTTTCCCAATTTTAATATATATGTTTGGGTTCACTAATCTTATATTAGGGTTTAGATTTTGGGGTTTAGGGTTTAGATTTAAGGGTTCAATGTTAGATTTTAGGGTTTTGGATTTATATTTAGGGTTTGGAGTTCTTTTACTAAATGAAAAAAGTGTACTTTTGAAAATTGGCACTATAGAGGTGTATTTTTGAAAATTTGCACCTCAAGATGTGTAGTTTGAAATTCCCCCCAATTATTTTGTTTGGTTAATGTTTTTTTTGGCATTTTAAAAGTCAAATGAAAACAAAACATACGTGTTCGCTGGTGATTCAACTAGAATAGTTTGTGATTTATGGTTCGGGCCTGGAAGACAACATTATGTGGATAAGAATACAGTGTATCAAGGGCCTCCTAAACCGAAAAGAGTGTGAGCTGCGTCAATGGATTGCCAGACCCGACAGACTTTACTACAAAAAGAACCTCAGGACCCGCTCAGGATTGGACTTCTTTGGGAGGAGAAGAAAAAGATGTAACATTATCTTTTTCTTTAATTTGTTGTACGTCTTCATAAGATCTATTAATCATGTGCTCTAATAATTATGAGTTTATAGTGATCTTTGACTGATTGATTACAAACTTAATTCAAGAGGTATCAAACCGGTTTAGTATGGACTCACAAAGATGATTTGATCCACAACGTTACCAAATGATTCAAACTTATAATATAAGAAATAAATAAAAACCAAAATGGAAGAGTGGTAGTGCAAAAGATTTAACAAAAAAAAAAAAAAAGCAACAATGTTTTTTAGAATAAGGATTTGTGTGAGTACACGGACCAATTTCACTCGATGACATTGGTGCCCAAACCACAGACAATCCTTGAGCCGGAATTATCTAAATGGCACATCAACAACTGATGAGTTTGGTCTACTTCTCTGATGAGTTTGGTCCTCTCTTCTTGCCAAAGCCAACAACTGATGAACAACAAACAAGAAGAAATGCAAATTGAGAATCCATTTGTTATTCAAACAAACTTGTTCAATCGCATAATATAATCATAAGACTGTACTAAACCATTTATAGTAAACTTCATACGATCTAGACTCGGTAACACGAAAATTCATAACTATCTAATCATGTGATTGGACTGAGGCAAGCAAAAACGATCAACATTCAACACAATCACTAATTTAACATCTTAGCAAATTAATAAACGATAATTTTAGCAGCATAACTATCAAATTTTATCGATCTGAAAAAGAAAACTAATTACCGGCGGTGACGAATCGGCGGTTGTGTTGCAACCTCTTGTGAGCACGGCCACGTGGCTGCTTCTTCTTGTCCTGCTTCGCTACTTTCGGTGTCTGACCTCTCACCTTACCGGCACGAGCCAACGAACCGTGTACCTTTCCTGTTATCGATTACCAGAAGAAAAAAAAAAAAAAAAAAATTTCATCAACATTGTCGATTAGAATACTTAGATCAATAGATAATTCGAACGGTAAGGAAATAGCAAGTGGAGAAGAAGAATCACCCATTGTTGATTACAGAGAGATTCTTCTGGCTTCAGCTCTTCGGTTCGTTTGGCGGCGACGATGCTCTCTAATATATGAGCAACAGTATAAATTGATAACCCTAAGACGTTATTAGAGTCGCTCTAAGAACCTATTTGGGCCATTTTGGGTTTCAAATGGGCCTTACGAAATCAGGTCCAAAGTTTGGCTTTGATTTTCATTTCGTTTATATCAGATTTTTATGGAATCTTGCATACTAATTTTCCACAAGACTAATGAATGCATTTAATTTTCAATCTCCAATCGATCACTTCTATTTCGTTAAAATGCATTAGCCTTTCAACTCTATGATTTACAGTGTTATACGGATTAAGAAACAACATTCAGGTCAAGAGATATTAAACCGGTTCTGTAGAAACTTAAATTATAAGAAATACTATAAATAACCAAAATTGTCAAGTGAACAAAACAAGCAAAAGTCTTTTTTTTCTCATTCTGTCTTTTCATCTAAAGATTTAACAAAAAATAAAAAGCTGCAGCAATAAATTTTTTAGGATAAGGTTTTGTGTGAGTTAATCACCAAAATGTAATTCACTCGTCTTCTTCGATGACCTTGGTGCCCAAACCAGACAATCCTTCAGCAGGAATCTCAGCGACGGTGACGAGAGAGAAGAACTCTTCCTTGGCATCTTCATCATCGTTTCTCTTACGGGCAACGCGGACTCTGATTCTCCTTGGAGGACCTCTGATTCCTCTGCTCCATATCTGCTTGTTGAGCTTCACGTCCACTCGAACGTCCTTTGTTCCCATTGCTTTCAATGCAAACTTCCTTATCTCCTTAATCGCATTCGGTGCCTTCTTCTTGAATGTGCTGTGTTCATTACATTATATAAATGGTTAAATCACATTGCAGATTAAGCATTACTAAAACCGTATGACAAATCATGAGAACAAGTGGTTTTGCATAAGCGTCAAAACAAGCTGATTTTATAAATCTTTCTATTAATATTGATGATCATTTCTTATCTACAGTGGATGTCAAAATCATCTACAAACAATTAAGCATTTTCATTCCAACGTTATCAAATGGTTCAGAAGAAAAAAATAGAATTGTCAGGACAATGTAATTAAATTCACAGATAAACACAAAATGTTATGTTTTAAGCATCAGAGAAAGCCTAGAAACCAGTCAAATCGAACAGAGAGTAAAAGCAATGTTGAATACGAGTAAGCTCTCTACACTCAATTAAAAAAATTATCCGAGAGCAAAAGCATTGTTTAGTTCAAGTAAACTACATTCAGAGCAAATCCTAACTCGAATCGGAAGTTGACTCTAATCGTCATCAGCTAATCCAGAAGGGAAAAAGCATGATTTTATTTTCACCAGCAAATCGCAACGAGAGATTGAATTAAGAAGAAAAGCTTTGAGGTTGAAGATTACCAGCTATGGAGACGCCTGTGGAGATTGATGGTGTACTCCCTGGTAACGACCTCCTCCTTTCTTCCCTTTCCTTTCTCCATTTCCGACTCTCTCTGTCTCTCTCTTTCTTCTCAGAATGGAGTTGGAGACGGCACAGGGAGAGAAAAATAAACACAGGCAAGAAAACCCTAATATAATCCTTCCTTACGTTATAATTTGGGCCATAAATGGGCCTAACAGGCTTTAGGATACCATCAAATCCACGTTATGTTAAGAGTCCTTTTCTGACTTTACACTTTCCCAAGGTTAAGAAGAAGTTGACTTTGGCTAGTTGTTAATCCGAAAATGAGAAATTTTGTTGTTAATTACCATTGTTTTGACATCTCTAATACATTAGAGCAGCTGCCTGGGACCTCTTACGCCATCCAAGTCAGCACTTTTTCCTTCCTTCCCATCCCACGCTGCCACGTCACCTCCTTCTATCTCCAACTCTCATTCGTCGTTAAAAATCTAAACAAAATAAGCCCATTAGATTCGTCCCTCTGAGCCCATTAAACAATTCGACTCTTCTTCTTCCTCTTGGACTCACGATTCTGATTCCTCTTCTTCGAATCCGTTTCTCATATCAGATCGTCAATCAGGTTTGAGAGTTAATGGATGCTTCGGTTGAACTTCTCACTCTCCCTGGCTATAAATCCCTAGCTCATCCATGCCAAACAACGCATCCGAAGCTGCAGACCTCTTTATCGCTTAACCCTCAATTTTTTTCCTCGATCTAGCCACCATGGCCTCCAAAGCCATTTCTTCCTCCGCCAAGCCGCACACTTTCGAGGTCGTCGACCAAATCCAAGGTGTTTTCTGACTTTCTTTGCCTTTATGATTTTTTCTTTTTTGAGTTGTAGAATTTATCTCTCGCTTTGAAATTCTTCTTAAACATCAACTCTCCCTATTTCAGAGCACTGGACAGCAAGTACAAGGAGTTCTTAACCTAATTGACCTTGCTGGAAGTGAGGGACTAATCAAAGAGCAGGGCAACAGGAGAGCGGTTAAAGGAGACACGGGTATTTTTGCTTTACAATGAGAGTCTTCTAAGGCTATTTCCGTGTAGCCTTTGCACTTACGCTCTAATCTCTGTTCTTTCGTTTTCACCAGGCTATAAACAAAAGCTTATCTGCTTTGAGTGATGTCATATTTGCATTGGCAAAAAAAGAGGATCACGTTCCTTTCAGAAACTCCAAGTTAACATATCTGCTCCAGGTTAGATTACATACTCCTGAATCATTGTATGCACATATTGCCTCTATATGGATCTAACTAATGAAGGAGAATCGTTTGTTGAACAGCCATGTTTAGGAGGGGACTCAAAGACTCTAATGTTTGTGAACATGTCACCTGATCCATCTTCTTCTACTGGAGAGTCCCTTTGCTCTCTTAGGTTTGCAGCTAGAGTGAATGCATGTGAGATTGGCCAATTTGAGGTTTGAAAATTCTCACTCGATCATACCATATTAACTAATAATTACATGTATTATCTTCTGCCTATAAAACCACAGATCGATATAGCGTGTTTGTTTGCATAGTCGAGAGTAATGTGTTATCTCATTTGAACATGTTTTAGTTGTCCGCTTTGTAGCTAAGATTTTCTCGACAAAATGCTAAAGGGTTTGGTTATTGTTTTCAAAGTTTTCAAAGACATGTAATTAACACCATTTTCTTCTTTGATGGAAAATAGAGACTTGGCTTCGCAACTGATTGGGGGATCTTTGTTCCTGTTGTGTTAAGCATGAGAGTTGGAGATAGAATGTTGAGATTAATTGGAGGATCTTTGATCGGGTTGGTTTAACGACGAATGAACGTGGGAGTTGGAGATAGAAGGAGGTGGCGTGGCTCATCGTCTTTACAGAGATTGAAATGCTTCCTCAGTCTAGGCATAGGCATTTGGTTTCTTTGATAGGGTTATGCGATGAGAACAGCGAGATGATCATTGTGTATGAGTTTATGGAGAAAGGAACGCTTAAGAACCATCTGTATGACTTGGATGATGATGATAGCAAGAAGTTGAGCTGGAGACAGAGGCTTGAGATATGTGTTGGTGCAACTACAGGTCTTCACTATCTCCACACAGGCTCGGCTAGAGCGGTCATTCACAGGGATGTGAAGTCAGCTAACATTCTCTTGGATGAGAGTTTCATGGCCAAAGTTGCAGACTTTGGATTGTCTAAGACAGGTCCGGATCTTGATCAGACGCATGTGAGCACCGCGGTGAAAGGAAGCTTTGGTTATCTTGATCCAGAGTACTTGACGAGACAGCAGTTGACTGAGAAGTCTGATGTTTACTCTTTTGGTGTTGTGATGCTTGAGGTACTTTACGGGAGACCAGTGATTGATCCATCGCTTCCGAGAGAGGAAGAGATATTGGATCCTTTTCTTGAAGGGAAAGTGAAGAATGAAGAGATGAAGAAGTGCTTGGGGCAAAACGGAAGTGAGAGACCAACAATGGGAGATTTGTTGTGGAATCTTGAGTTCTTGCTTCAGGTACAAGCGAAAGACGAGAAAGCAGCAATGGTGGATGATGATCTAGAGGCGAGCGTCGCGGGCTCAAATGCTTTAGTACCTGAAGATTTAATGGTAGTAGTTGCCAACATCCCGCTCAAAGACCTTAAGGTAAAATGCAAGAGGTTGATAGGTTTGAAAAGCATCAAGGAACAAGACAGAGTAAAGATACTGCTGAATATGAATATGTGATGTTACAAGGCAGGCACATCAATGGGAAACGTATCTTATGGAGTCATGTCTGCTTGCTGATTTTTATTACGAATTCTCAACGTTTTTAGTTACTGGACAATACCAGAGCTGGTTTATAGCTCAACTTAGAGAACAACTAAATATTGTGCTATGTTGATGTTTTTTTGTTTGAAAGCCTTTCATTAATTTAAGAGAACCAGCTTATAAGAGGGAGAGGAGAGTGGATACCAGAACCAATCCACCTTACGTAGAGCAACAAGCAAAGAGAAAAAAGCAGAGCGAGAGTGATCAAATGTCTTGCGAGCAGTGCAAGACCTGCTATTAGAGCAAAAAATTGTCGTTTAAGAGACGCAACTACGTCGAGATGTCCCTCTTTTAAGTTTTTACTATTAACTAGGGGATAATCAAGCCTACTTAATTTCAGCTTCGCTTTGATTTGGATCTCTCATACTAATGTCCGGTTTCATATTTACTGGAATGAGCCAATCACTTTTCCTACATACATGATCATATTGAAGCTGATTATTCTACATCAAGGAACTCAAATGGGTTCGAAGGGTTAGTTGTTTCATTGAGTATTAAACTTTTTTTGGTGGATTATAGTATTAAAATTATAATGGTTCCCGGAAACGTTAAAACCATCCACTTCCCGGAAACAACTCCTATATCAATTGCTTTTAATCTGGAAAGGATTTGCACCCACATTCGTTACAAATTTTCTGGGGAAAAAACCATGTATGCCTAATCTTTTCCAAAAACGAAAAAAGTCAACTAAAATGTGAATATGCTGTATAACAGCACTATTGGATCCCTCACAGTATTAGAAAACCACGAAAACGTAAAACTGTTTATGCAAATCCTTTTTATTTATTTGGTTTCTAAATTATTACTTTTTTATGAAACAAAATGAGGTATACAAAGTTATTTTCAGTTCTGAACAATACTAGAAAAACAACTTTTAATCAACACAATTCATATGGTTACCACAACATTGCAATAAACTTAAGGAAACTCAAATTATCATTTGAATGTTATTATTCCCTTTTGTATTGTCGAAACTCTCCATAATGACCATAAATTGATCAATGACAATATTCTTGAGAAACAAAAAATGACATATGCCCCGCGCGTACGCGCGGGATAACCCCTAGTCAATTCATAATAAGGTCTTGTTGAGTACAAAAACATTTCCTCATTCTTTTGCTTAACCATATAACGAAACTTTTCTTTCAACAAATAATAATGATAAGATTTAAAAAAACAATTTGAGGTCTAATAAAGTTATTGATTTGATAAAAACGATCCAACCAAGCACACACGAGAACCATAGAGGATAATGAAAAGGTGCATAATAGTGTCATGGTTCCAACTTGAACAAAACAACTTAATAAGCCTGTTCAGCAAAATCTTTTAACTTGAAAAAACATACTGAGAAGAGAAAAAAGCTTAAGCTTGACGGTTTCTTTGCTTGGCACCGGACTTGGCAATCCTAAGGCTTTTGCTGATGACACTGAGTCTAGCAAGAGCTGCTTTCCTCAAGTCTGGCCTGTAGTAGTTGTCAACCACCTGAACCAATTTCACAAGAAAATTTGGTTAAATGCCATATACGCGACAAATATAAGCACGGCGTAATGTGTAAACGAGTCATGGTGCTGATCAATTCCAAAACATATCTACACACTGCCAAGCGTAACAATATATGTAATCACAGAAGCCATGTTCTTCAATATTAGGATCACAATTACAGCAAGGAATATGAAGACTAATCCGAATCAGAGGTGTACAATAGCATGTATAAGTAAAAAAATCTACACCTAAAAGCAAAACATAAACAGTGGCATAGAAACAACCATCAAAAGTCAAGATATAAAGACCTGGTTAGCAACGGCCTTGGACATCCTGTGGAAGTCTTTCTTAAGGACAGACTTGTTGACAGAGAGCTTAGGCTTGTTCTGCTTCTTGGTCTTGGTGGTGGCGAGCACGACACCTTCTTTGCCAGCTGGCTGGATGGTCACTGTCTTCTTGTTTGCAAGACCTAAAGCAAACATCCAAAAGATCCATTTCTCAACTGATTAATCAAGTAGCTTTAGCAAAGTAACAAATGATCAAACAATTCATATAGACACCCAAACAATTCAAGATTGTGCTTTAACCTAAATCAAGCAGCCAATTTCATTCATCAAGAAACAAATCCAGTAGAATTCATACGGTGGAAACAACAATCAATTTCTCAACAGCTTTCGTATATTGAATCAATTAACCAGAGATCTAAAGTAACAACATTTCTCATTTCTCAGCAAATTTTACTCAAAACACATATATATATATATATATATTCTCGAGTGTGAAAATTACCAGAGTGCTTGTAGGAGTTAAGGTTGCAGAGATTGTTGCTCTCCTTGCTGAATTGGACCTTAGCGTTGCCTCTACCGAACTGTTTCACCACGAAACAGTTGTTTCTCTTCACGATCTCCCAGATCAATTGTCCTGGAACTGTTGCCATTTCGAAACCTACAATACACCAAAACCAATCAACAAAAATGAAACTAGATCAATAATACACTTGTGAACAGATCGATTTCTAAAGAGCACGACGAATCACAAGATCTATCAAAATGAAACAATAATCCTACAAGCTCAAGGAACAGAAACGAGAACAATCGAGAGTGGATCTATAAGCTCACCGTTGAAATTCGCCGCGAGAGAGAGAGAGAGTGAGACTCGGTTTTTGATGGTGGCGCCGGAGCTTTGTGGTATGACGATCGAGCTATTTATATACGACCTCTGAAAGACAAAAACCCTAGCTCATTTTACTGTGACGCAAATAAAATAAAATATTTTTTCTTACCCCTAAACTTTGTTAACATTTTGAGAATACCACAGGAAAAAGAAACGTTACTAAAAACCCCCCATTTGCTTAGCTGTGAAAGTTAGGGGTTTTAGATTCCTTGATTCTATTCCAGAAATCGGAAATCCTGATCTGAGAGAGAGAGAGAGAGAAATGGGGAGGAGGATATTGAACGACGCGTTGAGAACGATCGTGAATGCGGAAAAGCGAGGCAAAGCTTCTGTGGAGTTGAAGCCTGTCTCTACCGTTATGTCCTCGTTCCTCAGAATCATGAAGGAGAAAGGTGAGATTTTTCATTCTCCCTTTTATGATTCTTTCTCCTTGAACAATTTGGGTCTTAATTCATTTCCACAAAATTTCCAGCTACTTGTTTAGATTCATGAGATTGCTCGACATTTTTCAGTCACTTGGTTGTGGTGGTCAAGTATCTAAATTCTGTGTGATTGATTGGTTTATGAAACTGATGTCCCTTATTGTTAGTACTTGAGCTGACCTCAAACCGTATAGCTCAAGCATTGCAATGTAAAAAGACTGATAACATTATCCAAAGATAAGCTTTTGTTCTTAGTTGACAACTGTAGTTGCAGATGATTGAAAAGTTTATGTTTTTGACTCGTATGATAACATATATCTTGATCTATGGTTGTAGAAAGGAATGTCTGCTCCATTTCCATGTCTACGGTCTAATTTAGGCTTATTTCGATTTTGCTTTATGTATCACATAATCTTGTTTTGAGTATCCTTAATCAACATAGCAATGTATGCTTGTGTTTGGAGAATTGGATATTTTGTTGCTCTATTACTTGACAAGATGTATGCTTTATGTACAGGTTACATCAAGGACTTTCAAGTGTATGATCCACATAGAGTTGGAAGAATAACTGTTGATCTACAAGGAAGGGTTAATGATTGCAAAGCTCTCACTTATAGGCAAGACGTCAAGGCTAAAGAGATCGGCGAGTACACTGAACGCACACTTCCCACACGCCAGGTTTGATTTTGTCCTGTCGTGTAATCCGAATATCCAACTAATAGTAGCAGTAACTTAACCTTGTGTTTAACTTGTTGAATGCAGTGGGGCTATGTTGTAATGACAACTCCTGATGGCATTTTAGACCATGAAGAAGCTATTAAAAGGAATGTGGGTGGTCAAGTTCTTGGTTTCTTTTATTGAGTTGTTCGCAAGAGGTTCAAATTCTGAGGAACATGTATTTTGTTTGGCTTTTTCAACATTGTTTGTTTCGTTTCTTGTACTGTACTTTGAGCAAAATGACAATCAGAGAACAAAGTTTATTTCTGTTGTGACAACGTTTCAAATGTTATTATATAATCTTTAGCTTCACAAAGTGACCTATTATCCACACAAAAACAAAAAAACAAAAACAATAGTATGTAAAAGAAAACCAATCAAGAACAAGCAGAATCACACCACTGCTTCAATGTGTATAATGTGTAAGAATATCAAACTCAATCAGAGTAAAGAATGAGTGGGACTGATCTCTGTGACAAGGAACAAATATATGAACAAATGGAGGATGAGCAGGTTCAACGGCGGTTAGTAGAACGGAGAGCACCGAGCCTTGCAAAGATATCGTCATAATCAGGGAGGTTAGGATGAACATGACTAGCTCTCTCCTTTGACGGGGTTTCTGGATCTGGTGATTTTACAGTTTGTGGAACAGAGCTGGAAGTTACTGTCTTGTGCTCTGAAGTTGATTTTGGAGATTGCTGGTCATAAGACTCTTGGTCGGTTTTCGTTGTTGTCACTGGAAATGAACGCTTCTCATGAGCTTTCACTTGCCCCTTTGTCCTTAGAGAGAACCCTTTTGTTTTAGCTGGCTTGGCATTATCAACTTGTTCCTCATCTCTCATTCCCGTTGTTGGCTTATGAGTCCTCTCTTGACCTCTGGCAGAAGCTCTTGTTGGAAGCTCGTCCTCTGAGTCATCATCATGGGTGAAATGGGAATGGTGTGAGGATCGAGGTTTTGTTTCTCTTCTTCTTGTACGAAGTTGGATCTCTGAGTCGTCGTCATCACTAGAAGACGGATGTGGTGGTGTAGAGCTTGGTCTCTTCTCGCTGTTGCTTCCTTTCTTAGTGTAGATATCTTTTCTGCTACTGCTAGAAGTAGGCATTGACTGACCAAAATCATCCGTTCCATTGTGTTCCTTTTCAGACTTGGACAATCCCTCGTTTGTTGCCGGGCTAACTCTGTAAGGTGGGAGTGTCTTTTTGTTCCTAAATCCACCGAGCAAAGGTCTAAAATTCAGACCAGTCTGAGCATCTGCATCAGCCTCAGAATCTGATTCGTCCAGTGTCCTTGAATCATCTTTGTGATGTTCTTCATGTCTCACAGGATCAGAGACTTGAAACTTCTGAGATCGATCAGATGTCAGATTCTCCATTACTTTACCTCTGTGTCTCGGCTGATCATCATCGCTTTCTGAATTTCGACCATAATTGTCAAACTTGGCATGTGGGTCGGGCTCATGGTAAGAAGCCGGAGGACTTGTAGAGACATCATCAAAGAATGGAGAACTTGAGCTGTAATTTCCACGAGAGGTATTATGGTCTCCTTTGAAGCTCCAGGAAGCAGCTGGTGTTGGCTCAAGAGTAGGTGCATTGCTGCCAAGCAATGAAAATCCCACACCATGATCGTAATCATCTTCAGCGTCAAACTTAGGTTTATCGAAATAAGAGCCATAATCATCAAAAGTATCAGCACCAGCATCATCATAACGTCCATGCTCATGGGAATCTATATCTTTAAAGCTGCTATGAGACCGGTGATCATAATCAGTGGCAAAAACGTTTTCCTCCACGACGCTCGGTGTCTTCCTGTAATCTGAGCCAGTGACATCCTCATCAGAATAGTTGCTTGAATGTGAATGCGATGAAGCCCTGCTTGACTGCTTCCTGAGGTGAGCATCTTCCGAGTAACCAACGCTTACATCCTCCTCATCCTCGCTTTCACTTGGCTGCTTCTCTCTACCTGTTTTACCAAAGGAACCATTCTTTCTCAAGCTCTCCAAGGAATGTCTCTCTGATGGCTTATCTACAGGCGGAATCTCGGATTCCTTTGCTCTACCGTATCTATCTTGTCGGGTTCTGTCCATAACATTTCGTCTTGGAGATGAATGATCTTCAGAAAAACCTTCGCTTTGTACATTGGATCTGTTGTGTCTGTGTGAAGGTTCGTTTCTGAAGTTAACCGAAGAAGAGGATACATGAGACTCTGGTGAATCCTGTCTCGTCATCCTTTCTTTGCTGGAAAGCTCAGCAGCTGCTCTAGCAGCAAAGCTTGCTCTTTCAGCAGCTTCAGCAGCCGCACGCGCAGCATCCGTAGAATCGAAAAACTCACTAGTTTCCCACCTATGGTTACTTCTTGAAGATGGATTATCATCGCCATGGTTTGGATTTCTACATTCTCCTTCATCAATCCTAGACTCTGTCAAACAAAACAACATCTCGATGAATATTTCAATCAAGAAACAAATAAAACAGAAACAGCAGAATGAAAGAAAACGCTTACGAGAAGGTCTTGCATTTGGATGATGATCTTGATTGTTGCTATGGCTTGAAGATCTTCCATCACTTGCATAGTAAGAGTTGTCTGATGAATGATGTCTCTCACTTGATGTATGTTGAGCATTGACAGGAGCTGGTGGTTGGACGTTTCGAGGTGGTTCCACGTTTACACTACTCGCTGACTGAAACGTGCTTGCTCCACTCTAAAACACAAAGTAGAGTAAAAGTTACGGTTAACGTTAGCAAATAGATAAAACAACAAAAGAGTTTGCCTTTACACTGAAGAAAAACGTTATTAGTACTTACCAAGAGCTCAGTGTCTTTAGGATCTGGTTCCATAAAAGATTTCGCCTCCCATACAACATTATGCTCCGTAGCAATTTCCATCAAGATCTTGACTTTTGTTGGACCATCGGGTGCTTTGGCAGACAACTTCTCCACCAACTGTAAAGATAACAAGAATCATAATCAAGAAACGGTTCTTAACATCAAAAGTTCTTATTTTTCCATACTAAACCACTTACCAGACGGCTCACACCAGAATCTGGACGCAACTCAATAGCGGACGTAGCAAAATCCTTTCCATACTTGGTTGTGAATTGCTTGGCGATTTCAGAGAACTCGGGAACATCTGACGATAACCTCTGGGAAGCAAATAAGACACTCGCGACGGCTTCTTTCAGATCAATGGGGCAGTTTCTGCAAGTAAATATCACAACCAATCAATACATTATACAGAAACAAAGAGTGTATAATATAAAGTTCACCATATAAACCAAAAAAAAGGAGGAGAATTTTCTTACTTTTGAGAGTCGATAACATCCAAACGAACAGCAATAAGTTCGCAATAGATTCCAATGAGCTCATAAGCAGCGACTGTCTTCTCTTCCCTCACCACATGTTCCACCTGAGAGAGACATTCCCAAATTTCATCAGCAAACAACATTAGTGAAACTGACTAAAACCCAAAGATGAGATTGCTTACCCGAATTCGAGCTTTAGGGGTGTGCCCAGCTTCGAGCAATTTAGCTAATTCTCTCCTCAGCTGTGTAATCTGGATCTCTTTCTTGTTCTTCAGTATCTTCAGGCGTGGAATCGCCATGTTCAAAGCTGTTTTGCTGCATTTATAATATCAACGAAAATCAAAACGGATGAAACAGTAAAAAAAAAAAAAAAAATCATCCAATTACTTAGATCATTCAGATATAATCTGAAACAACAAAAATCAGATTAGACCATAGAAGGAATCTGTAAATTTTAACATATTCTCAAGCAACATTAAGATGGGAATCAAAAAAATAAAAAATTACGAATCGATTTACCATTTAGCAGGCTTAAAGCCTCGATGAAGCACCTTCTTCATGGAGCGAAAATCGGAAACCGTTCGACCTTTACAGTCAAAGAGAAATCGATCGAATCCGAGAGAAAAAAAGGGTTTTTATTGCTTGATATATAGAGGAGAGCAGACGACAATCTGTGATCCGAGGAATTGGAATTTACGCAGAAGAAACGTATATTGATATAAGAGCAGAAGAAGAAGGAGGAAGATGAATAAAACTAGAATATAGGTTGGACTCTGCGCGAAATCATTAATTATATGTTTTTTTTTTAGTGACGTGTTATGAGGAAAGCGTGTAATAAAAACTGTAATACCCGCAAGGATTAGGAAAGTTCTTTTATTCGAGGAGACTGACTTTTCAATCAAATTAATTTTGTGCTAATCTGTTTTGGTTTTAATGTTTTCTAGTCGAAGTAGGAGGCCTTGGAAAATAATTTGTTACCGTGTTTTCTTTGATTTTTGAATAAATGGTTAAATTGTTAGGTCCCAAATTAGGACAAAACTAATGATGATCAAGAACAACAAAGAACACTTTGGTTCTTAAGACACAAGTTACTTCAATATTTTCTTCATATCCTTTTCATTAACGAGATGATGTCTTAAATATACAATAAGGAAATAAACTAACTCTTACCTATTACATGTAGTGGGATCACAATCCCTTAATCTTAGGAGTAACCGTAGAAGCATGTTCTCATCATAAATCTTGTCTTGAATTAAACTATTTTTCAAGAACATCCGAGAAGCAGAGTATGTTTTGTGTCAACAATTTCAACTTTGTGATTGTTTCACTTTTAGCAACAACGGAACAATTACAAGAGAGAAAAGAGAGTAGAAAAGTGTAATTCAATGGTGTTTGAATTAAGCTAAATCTATCTGAAACTTGCAGTGGTAATTGTTCAAGTAATCAATCATCATCACCAAAAGAATCTTCTAAACTACTGTGGACGGAAACACACTCAGCTCCAACACCAATGTGATCTCCCTCCAATGGTATAAAACTCAGAGCTCAGTTTTCATATCATTGCCTAATTGACTGAATAAGATGCCAATGTCCATTCCTTGATCCACCGTTGGTATGACTACTGAATAAGGGCATTGCGTTGAAAATCCGACCTTTTTGTTTTTGGACTGTTTTATGGATTTGCTAAGCCTGCTTACGCATTGCTTAAACTTCTTATGGCAGCTTATGTTAGTTATACACAAACCAAGACCAAAAATTTACCATTTAAACCCTTTACACCATAGCTTAAGAACAAGGGATATGTTTTCAATTCACTAAACTAAACAAAGTATATATTGAGACAAATAGATATATGCATATATTGTGCTGGGCGGGTATGTGAGGGTTGGGATGTGTCATTATTACATAGAGAGTTACATGTGTCTCATTAAGATAACCATATAATCTTATATATATTAAAACATAAGCATATATTGATAACAAAATACATTACTTTATAAAATTTAGATAACCATATCAAAATATATAGACAACCATGACAAAGTATAAACAACTATTTTACAATAGAACAAAACATAAGCATATATCAAAGCATATATGTTAGCAACTAAATACATTTTTATATAAGTTTATAAAAAAAATATGGACCACCATATAAAAATTTACACAACTATTGGTCGTGATTCTCTTATGTGACAGACGCATCGCAGCCGTCAAATTGCTTTCAGCCAGAAATTATGTATGCATTCATGTTTGTAGTCTCCTAAACCCTAAACCCTAAGGAGTCTACAAAAAGCAGAAAGCCTCTCGGTTACGGAGCAGAGCAGTCACACAAAAAACCTAATTTGCTTTAGCAAAGAGAATCGTCGAAACCATGTCTTCCTTGAGCAGCAAATTCTCCAGTAAGTTGCGTCTCTATATATCCATGTCTGCGTTGAATCTGTTTGGCATCGATAATAGATCCTGTGTGGTTAAGTTATTTGATGTAATCAGTTAGTTAGTTTTCACGATTACCAGTCTAGTCTCTGTTTTGTCTAAACTTTGAATAGAATTGATTTTTCAAATCCTTTGTTCCGTTTAATCTTGCAGCGGCTGAGACGAGGGTCTTCTGGAACCTGGATGTTTGCCCAATCCCTGCCGGTCTCAGTCCTGCTTCGATCTCCGCTAATATCAAATTAGCTCTCGAGAATATGGGCTATACTGGCAACATGTCGATCCTTGCATATTCGGTTGAGAAGCAGAGCCAAGAAGTTGAGTTTGAATCTGCCCAGATCAAGCTTATACAACAACTAGGTCAGTTCCTTTACCTCTCTCTCTCTCTCTCTCTCTCTCTCTACTGTTTTCCCTTTCTCATACATACTATTTTTCAGGAACCCGTCAAGAAAAAGTAGATAAGATGTATGACAACCTTTTAATGTGGGGAATAGCACATCGCAGTGAAGCAACAAATGTGATGGTAATCTCTGATGGCCTCGCACCAAAAGCTGATTTGGTTTGTGGGCTTGTCATTTTAAAAGCCCAAGAACACAATATTCTCGTAGCTCAACCTCGACGTGATACTTCCTCTTCAACATGGCTTTGGGAAAGTGTGGCATCAACATGGCTTTGGGAAAGTCTGGCAACTGGAGGGAGCCCTATCAATGGCCAAAGCATCAGACCAGAACCAGCTACTCCGTCTCCAACTTGTTCTGTTTGCAGCAAAAGGGCACTTCGTCTTGCCAATAAGCGAAAGAAGCGTCGGACCAAACCTTGTCTCAAAAGGCCAGAGAGCAGCTCTTCGAATCCTGTTCCTGATCCTGAGGACCCGTGGTTGTTTCTTTGGCGAGGATTTTAATTTCTTTTTCGTTTGTTTTTTGGTGTGAGCTTTGATCGTTTAATCAAACCCTTGTTTCAAATACCTTTAAATCGAATTAAAATCCTATACCTAATCCTTGTTTTTGGTGCGATATGGCATCGTGTGTCTTCTCCTATACGTAATCGAATTGTCTCCCACTCATACGTGTTTAGTTGGTGGTTAATTTCTCAACATCTAAGAAATGATATGAAAAACCAAACTGTACGTAGTTGCTTGTCCTTTCGCCGTCTCAGTTTCATTACCTGCAATGTTTCCACCTCCACCCCTTCAAAAAATATACTTTTTTTACATTTATTATGAAACATATTAACTTATCTAACAAAATTTAAACCAACACCAAATATAATAAAGAAACAGTATAATGCAATTTTAGCTATGCATAATAACTTGCGAATCAAGAAAGATGGTAGGAGACTACACACATGAATGCATACATATTATGTGAAAAGAGAGTACAAAAATGTTATTCAATGGTGTTTTAATTAAAGCTGAATCTATCTGAAACTTGCAGTGGTAATAGGTTATCATCATAACCAAAGAATCTTCTAAACTACTGTGGACGGAAACACACTTAGCTCCAACACCAATGTGATCTCCCTCCAATGGTATAAAACTCAGAGCTCAGTTTTCATATCATTGCCTAATTGACTGAATAAGATGCCAATATCCATTCCTTGATCCACCGTTGGTATGACTACTGAATAAGGGCATTGCGTTGAAAATCCGACTTTTTTGTTTTTCGACTGTTTTATCGATTTGCTAAGCCTGCTTACGCATTGCTTAAACTTCTTATGGCAGCTTATGTTAGTCATACCTGCACAAACCAAGACCAAAAGTTTAGCATTCAAATCCTTTAAGCCATAGCTTAAGAACAAGGGATATGTTTTCAATTCACTAAACTAAACAAAGTATCTTTCAGATGTTAACTTTCAGCTCTGTTTATGGCCTAATGTGGCATATCATTCTTCTCACAAGTCAAAATGCTACACTCAGTTTGAGCCAAACTGTAATTTTCCAGATGATATGTAATACCAAAACTACATTTCAAGCACACCTAAGAACGGTCTGATTAACCTTATTGTCATCTAAAAGTACTTGAAAACACAAATCAAACAGTAATTAAAGGGGGATTTGCAATCTTGATTGATTTACCATTAGCCTCAACGCAACTGTCATGGACCATACAACAAGCATCAAGATCATCACAAGGCTCCTCCCCAGGACATCCCGAGTGTCCAATCCCACAATACTTCCCATATCGAATTGACAGAGCTGAAACAAATCTAAGTGAGTAGCTAAAACGCAAAAGTAGTTTCCTCAAAAAAACTAAAAGTTTGAATCTTACTGTTGCAATTCTGTGCAATGCAGGTTCTTGTGCATTCCTGTGACAATTTGGTTCAACAAACAAAGACAAAAAAATCAATAATGGAGTGAAATAGCAAATCCTTGTGTCAATCTGAGATCTTGGCAAGGTTTAGTCAATTCCATACAATGCGATTAAGAATGAAAGGTCAAGGGAAAAGGTTAAACCTCGCTGCGAACCACATCGAGGAGGACGAGTACGACGAAGAAAGCTGCCGCGAAACGCATCGAAGAAAAGCGAATCATAATTATCGTCGTCGTGGTCTCTCTCTGTTTAGCTAATTGCCAAGTAGAAGTTTCTGGATTTGGTGTATCGTCGTCGGTGTCTTCTTCGCTAAGGTTTCGAAAAAATAAAATGGTGAAAATTTCCAATTGGCGTCTCTCAAAGATCTCTCATTGGTCTTCCTTCTTTCTCGCCGCTCATTCTTTTACATACCAAATTTTATTATTTAAAAAACAAAATAAAAGATTGTCTCTGAGATTTTGAATTATCTTCAGTCCTCAAATAAAATCTTTTGACTTAAACTTATGATATCAGTTTCTCTAATTTCTTGTGAATAAATATCAGTTTTCTCCCCCAACTCACATCAGTTACGTTATAAGAAATATTTTTTTGTTCCTACAATTATGAAAATCATAAAAATCCTCGGATGTTTCATTTGATCAACCAAAATATGAATCTTTTCGAGTAAAAACATTACAAATATCTAAGAAAAATCTTGTAAGTTGTTGTATCAACTGCATTTCCTCAACTCTTATTTAAGAGCTTTACCAAAACTCTGTTTCATTGAAAAGACTGAAAAGGTAAAAAATGGATTCGAGGGAGTGAGCCATCACATGGAGGAAAGTTACAAGTTTCCGGCGACATTGACATTGTTGTCGACTCAGTTTCAGGGGTAGTAACCGGTGAAAGTGAATCCTCTGCCAACGATTTCACCTGCGCAATACCAAGCAAAGCACTCTAGGCCAAACAATGCAGCGATCCCTGCATGTTCCACCTTCAGATCCGCTCTGTTCTTCAATAAGGTCTTTGCGTAGTCTACTTCTTTCCAGAATGTCTCGTAACGCCCGGGAATGCTGCACCGGATTAACAAGAGTATTATCAGTTACAGAACCAATGATTGCAAATTACAGATAGCAAAACGCAGTCTAGTGGTTAGAATGTGTTCTCGTCAATAGCATTACAGTACATAGATTCACAGTATGGCCAATTTCAGTTCTGTCAAAGTCTATATATCAAAGTCTACGTCTCCTGGTGATTCTGAAAAATGTCTAGAGATAAAGGGAGTGAGTAAAGATAGTGACCTAGCAAGACGAGTGTAGAGCAATTGCTTAGACAACTCGCTGCACTTCTCTATCGTTGCAGGCTCTTGAATGTATTGCTTGTTCTGCTCCAACAACTGTTTGTAGTAGGAACTCCCATGCTTGGCCACAAACTTTGTTGCCTGACATGCCTTTGCCTGAAGTTGTACCAGTTTTGATGCCATGTTTCAAAATTCACTTCCTTCAAAATCATAAACAATTTTTTTAAGGAAAATCCAAATCAGCTTTTACTACTACAAATTCAGAAATTAAAGTCTGACAAGAGAGAGAGAGAGGCAAGCTCATCAATCAGTACAATTCCAAAGCTTCTCAAGCAAATCATAGGAATCTTAGTCGCTATTCCTAAAAAGCTTGAAGCTTCACTACTTGAGCTAAGAATATATAGACGTAATTCAGCTCATGTGTTCATTACACGCCTCCACGATGAAACTCAATATCCCAAAAATGTAATTTCAGAATCAAGTCATCCAAAAGATCGAGCCTTTCCGACGAATTCGCACATATCAAGCTAAATCACTATAACCCTAGTCCTAAATTCGAGAATCACAGATCGAAAGAGTCACATTAGTGGATCAATTAAGCAAATCAAAACCCATGACTCCGACATAGAATTATCGCAGTGAAGAGATGAAAGATAGATCTGAGACTCAAAACACAGAATAACAAACTCTATAGACAGATATGAAATCAATGGAGAACGAAACTGTGATCGTCACTAATCCGTACCTTCTCCGGCGTGCTCGCCACCAGCGTGAGAAGAAGAATCAGAAGGAATCCTAAATCTCACCTACACTGCTTATAATCATGAGAGTAACCGAACCGGATCGGTTATAATCAGACCGGTTTTTCTTTCAATAAAAATTGGACCGGCGGCTAAAGAAACGACCGTAAACATAACTCTGTCTTCCTAAAACTTTTATAACCCTAAAGGCTAAACCTTTGCTGTTCAAATCTCTCTCCAAAGCCCTAATTCCCTCTATCTCTATCTCTCTCTCTCTTGTGAAATGACTAGTACGAAGAACAACCACAACGAGCAGGAATCAAACGGCTCTGATCAAAATCAGAACACGAAGTTACGCCTCGAAGATGCTGATGAATCAATGTGCGACGCCGATGCCGCTGATGACATAACCAGCGCCGATTACTACTTCGATTCTTACTCACATTTTGGTAAATCCTCAAAATTTAATAAATGAATTGCTTCCTTAACGCTTTCTTCTCCACAAAGTGCTAATTTTTGTTCCCATTTGATTTGTTTTTGCAGGTATTCATGAAGTAAGTCATCTTACATTTTGAGTGGAACTCCTTTGTTCTGTATAATCGCTCTGACTTGATGATGATGATTGTCTTGTTATTACAGGAAATGCTAAAGGATATAGTGAGGACAAAGAGCTATCAAGATGTTATTTACAAGAACAAGTATCTCATCAAGGACAAAATCGTTCTTGATGTCGGAGCTGGAACAGGAATCTTGTCTCTGTTCTGTGCTAAAGCAGGAGCAGCTCATGTATACGCAGTATGTCTTCATCTTCTTCTTTAATCACAAATTGCTCCGAATTGATTTGGTTACACAATGTGATTGACAAATGATTATTTTCAATTAGGTCGAGTGTTCTCAAATGGCTGACACAGCAAAGGAGATTGTTAAGTCGAATGGACTTTCTGATGGTATAAGTCTTTAGATTGTTCTTCTTCAAATGGATAATAATCTGATGGAAATTAGCTGAAACAACTGTTTTGATTTTTTTTCCGGCAGTTATAACGGTCTTGAAAGGCAAGATTGAGGAAATCGAGCTTCCTGTTCCTAAAGTGGATGTGATCATCTCTGAATGGATGGGTTACTTTTTGGTTTATGAGAATATGCTTGACACCGTCTTGTATGCTCGCAATAAATGGCTTGTGAGTAAAAGTTTTCGCCTTGATTGGTTTCATTATAGCTTTAAAAACTTCTTCTTTATTTATGCTTTGGGGGGTTTTTGTTCGTTAGGTTGATGGTGGAATTGTTCTACCGGATAAAGCTTCGCTGTATCTTACAGCCATAGAGGATGCTCATTACAAAGAAGACAAAGTAGAATGTCAGTGTGAAGAAGAAGATTGTTGTCACACTATTCTTATCAAGAATTGATTTTCTTACTCTGCTTTTTGCCTCTTGTCGTTTCCTATATACAGTTTGGAACAATGTGTATGGGTTTGACATGTCTTGCATCAAGAGAAGAGCAATTACGGAACCTCTTGTAGACACTGTGGACGGAAACCAAATCGTTACTGATAGCAAGCTGCTAAAGGTAAGTTAGATTGTGCTAAAGTAGTGACTGAATTCTCAAGCTTGTCCCTTTAGTTACCTTTGGCTAATGCAAATTCAATTTTTTTTGTAAAGACCATGGATATCTCTAAGATGGCTTCTGAAGATGCGTCCTTCACAGCTCCATTTCAGCTTGTCGCGAAACGGAATGACCAAATCCATGCCCTTGTAGCCTACTTTGATGTATCATTCACCATGTGCCACAAGATGATTGGTTTCTCAACAGGTTTCACACTTTTCCCCTGCCAAAGATTTATAGCTGATGCTATGTATAGCTTCTTTGTCAATGTTTGGGATTTATGATACGATCTCAAAACGCAATGCAGGACCAAAGTCTAGGGCTACGCACTGGAAACAAACGGTGCTGTACCTTGAAGATGTGTTGACGATATGCGAGGGTGAAATGATCACAGGAAGCATGAGCATTGCACCTAACAAGAAGAATCCAAGAGATGTTGATATAAAGCTCAGTTATTCTTTGAATGGCCAGCATTGCAAGATCTCAAGGACCCAACTCTACCGAATGCGGTAAAAGCTGTCTCTCAAAGGAAGCAGAGCCAATCTCCCACCAAGTCTCTCATTCATCATCTTGAGGCTGAGAAAGACAATGCTCTTTTGTAATTCTGTTGTTTCCTACTTTTTTTTTCCAACATTTCAAAACAGGAAAACCAGAAACTCCTCCCATTGGTTCTATTTAAAGCTTCTCTCTTTCTCTCTCCGTTCTTGGAAGATAGACGTTGAAATAGGGCATAAACTGAAATGGGAGTAGCATGGCCTTAACATGAATATGTCAGTGTAGTTCTGAAAACATGAAATAGAAGATGAAAATAACAAAGAGTGCTTCAAATTGGAACAAGTCAAACTTTTTTTGAAGACTTGAATGCTCTTATTGGCAGCCAACTATCTCCAAGCTAAAATCCAACACAAAATGTCGATCTCAATCTTAATGTGATAAGAATCGTTTCTGTGGTCCGAGTTCATTTAATATATGTAAGGTCAGAGCAAGAGTCCTGGAAAAAAGATAACCAAACCAATCACCTTGAAGAATCCAGAAAGAAAAACAAGAAACCCGTTTCAAAATCACCATGGAAGAAGTAGAGGTTCGACATCAAGATCTTGAAAGTAAGCAAACCAGCATGGAAATAGTAAGAGTACCACAACTTCACAAGCATCCTTTGATCCCTTTTACTCGCTTTGAATATGGTCGTTGTGAAGGCTGCCGCTCACGTCATGACGATCATCACGCTGTGGGGAGCCATAAAAAGATTTACATATACGGAGGCTACTGTTGCAATGAGCTCGGATGTGATAAGGTTCTGTTCCATACAGAATGTGCCAAGCCCTTACAAGAAACCAACCACTCTTCTCATCCAGACCATCCCCTCAAACTAGTTATCCAAGACTCGCAACAATCTACTTGTTTCAAGGTCGGTTATTCTTGCACAATATGTGACTTCAAGTTGGATTTGGAGTGTGCGAGGAGACAAGAACCACTTGTTCTTCCTGCAAATTCTCACGGACACGAGCATCCACTGGAACTAGTCCGTGAACCTAGCCTTGGCACCAAATGGAAAACTTGCAAAATCTGTCTAAACAAGACAGTCACGTCACATTATAGATGTCAACAGTGCGACGAATTTGTCATCCATATGGATTGTGTATGTTTTTCTCCCGAAGCATACCACACTTCTCACCCTCAACATCCTCTCAAGTCACTTAAATGTCAAGTCCCTGATTACGCCGACGACAAGTGTCTTCTTTGCAGGACAAAGTTTGATAATCATCATCACCAGCTTCACCACTGCGATGTTTGTAACTTCAGCATATGCAGAGCATGTATGAAAGATCCACCACCGGTTGATCTTGAAAGCCTGACGACACACCAACATCAACTTCATCTTTTTCCAAGACGCATGGATTTCACTTGCAATGCTTGTGGGACTCTAGGTGACCGAAGCCCTTATCTTTGTCATCAATGCAACTTCATGATTCATCGGGAAAGCATCGGCTTACCACGTGTCATAAACATCAACCGCCACGATCACCGCATCTCTTACACACCTCGTCTTGGACATGGAGAGTGGAAATGCAAAGTTTGCCGTAAAAAGGTTGATGGTTTCTACGGGGCTTATTCTTGCTTCAAGTGTCATGCTTTTTCTGTTCATTCAAAGTGTGCGACGAGAAAAGATGTATGGGACATGGTGGAACGGGAAGGGACATCCGAAGAAGAAGAGATCATTGCGCCATACGAGGTGATTGATGACAACACGATCAAACATTTCAGCCATGATCATAACTTACAACTCAACAAAGATGAGAATCATGAGATGATGATTCTACCTGAAAGCACACTTTGTGTAGCGTGTGTCTCACATATTTTCTCAGAACCTTTCTTTAGCTGCAAGCAATGTGGTTTTATCATCCATGAAAAATGTGCTAACCTTCCAAGGAGAAAACGTCATATGCGCAACAACAAGCCATTCACAGTAAGAACAGATTCTCACAGAGAAGTTTCTTGGTGTAAGCTTTGTCATCAATACTTCACCGGTTTCAGATACGAATCTGGTCCTTATTTGACTTTAGATGTACGATGCGCTTCAGCTACAGATACACTTGTGCACGAAAGCCATCCACATCCTTTACACTACTACTCTAGATATAGCCATGATAAGCCTTGTAGTAGATGTGGGTCCAAGTATGGTTTATATAAATGTGATGAGTGTGACTACATTTTGGACGGCAAGTGTGCTCTTTTACCGGAAAAGGTAATGAGAAATAGGTACGATGATCATCCTCTCTTCTTGTCTTATGGTGGTGAAAGAAGAAGTGTGGATGGTGAATATTGGTGTGAGGCATGTGAAACAAAAGTGGATCCAGAGAGAGGTTTTTACACATGCAATGATTGTGGAGTATTTTTGCATGTTTCTTGCGTTGTGGGAGTCTTCTCGTATATCATCCCAGGTTCATCAGTTAGTTGCTGCGCTGTGAGAGTGAGAGACGTCACTCATATCGAGCTACGACCAGTAGAAACAAGGTCGAATGAAGAAGTGGTGTCTAACACCTCTCTCTGTAGACCACTTTGCTTTGTGTGTAATTCTCGTTACAAGCTCCCTCTTCTATTCTTAAGGTTTTCAAGGATGGAGTTGATGTATACGTTTGTTCTTTAAAATGTTGTAGAAAACTCTTTAAAGATTGATGATATGCTGCATATGCATAATGCATGTTTTAGTTTATAAAACATGAGTGTATACATATTGAAGAGTTACATAAAATCAAACGGTGTCCTCTTTTAAGTCACACAGATACTCACATAAACTATTTATTTATAGATGATGTGTGACCTACTAAATACCTAAATGTATGTCTAAATTAATTTGATATTTGAGTAACATTTTACCCACACAAAAAAGTGATATTTGAAAGGAGGTGAAGACATTTAGGTTTTGTAAATACATTTGATAGGATATATATGACTAAACCATTAATAAAAATTTAAAAATGAATAAAACCTTATCAGGCTTAGCTGTCTCTAAAGGTCGTGTGTATTAATCACCAAAATCTTTTAAAAAAAAGATATACCAAGACTTTTGATAAAAAAAACTTTTGAGCATTTCAAACTCGATGTCATTATCCACACCATCCGGTACATAATTGGTACACTGAACCAGCGATGTTTCAATTCAAATGGATGGAAGGGTAAGCTATGTGGAACTGAAAAGACATATTGAATTCGCAGCTTAAAGTGGGGGTTACAACGTGAAAGCAATAGAAGTTTATGGAAATCCTCAAAAGGAATACTAAGCGAGTGAATGATGGTTTCCGTGTTCATTTTGTTGTTCATTTTGTTCTTAAACCCGTGAAGAAGAATGACAATCAAGAGAAGTGGGGGTTATGATATTTTTCTTCGAACATTGATCTTCAAGTGGGGAATAGAAAATGAGCCTCCTGCTGCTGTGTTGCTGATCACTACCGATCAGCGTCTTCAGCCTACCATTAGTTTCATGGTAGAGCATGGGTTTGTGATTGATGTGGCTCATGGAGCCGATGAAGCCCTCATAGCCAGTGCTACATCTTCTATTCATTTCAGAAGACTTCAACAAGGACATTGGTTCCCTGGCCTATGGATGCTTTCATTTAATCTGAATATCATATTCACAACCTAGATAATGTAGTAAAATAAACGTCTTGATAAACAAAAAAAGTTCATGAAACGCTTTCTTGGTGTTATATACTTTTCTAGGTGTCTTAACATGAATACGTATAAGATTTTAGCAGCAAGGCCATGCCTAAAAAGTTCTCACCAATTAATGATACATGTGGCAACCAGAATAGTTCGGACAAAGATAAACACTGAGCTACCAAATGCTAGCGCAATAAACACAATGAGAAAGAGATGGGAAAAAATTGGGTTGTAAGCTTTTTGAGAGAAGAATATTACCTTGTTTTTGATAGATCTAGCTTAACAGCTGATTATGAAAAACAAATTACTTGGACATATCTGATGAACTTTTGATGTTTACGCTAATATCTGATGAACTGATTAATTGGATGATATTTAATGTTTTACCCGTTTTTCTCTTTGCGATTATGATTTTTGTTGATTTAATAAATGCAGCAAAACAGCTTTGCAAATGGCGAATAAAGAAGTTGTTCTATACATGCGATATTTCATGCCTTGTGGGAGACGGCTCTGAGCCAAATATGCTCTGTTTGACTTCATGTTTATCATAATATTTAACAACATTTACCCATAAACATAACTAGTGTCGGTAGGGGACAACAAAATATGGATCTAAGGATCTGGCACCATATAATATATGAAAATTAATTTAAAAATGAATTAAGCCTTATCAGGCTTAGCTGTCTCTAAAGTTCGTGTGAATCAATCACCTAGATCCTTAAAAAAAGTTAATCATACGAAGACTTTTGATAAAACACCTTTGGAAAACCCCCAAACAAGAACAAGAACCCAGGTTCTATAATTATTGCAGATCAGAGAAGAGTTTGGGAAATCAAATCACAAAATGGAGAAAGTAGAGTTACCAGTTCACAACCATCCTTTGGTAAGTTTCACTCGTTTCTCTCTTGGTCAATGTAAAGGCTGTTGGTCTCGTGGTTACATTTACGGAGGATATCGTTGCAATGAGCCTGGATGTGATACTATGTTTCACAAAACGTGTGCTGAATCTTTACCAGAAATCAAACACTATTCTCATCCCGACCATACTCTGAAGCTCGTCCGAAAGTTCCAATCATCCATGTGTAGTTTGTGTCGGGTCTGGTTTGAAACAGGTTACTTCTGTTCCATCTGCGATTTCAAGTTGGATTTGGGTTGTGATAGGAGACCAGACCCACCTCTTACTCTCGAAAAGTCAAACACGCATGAGCATCCTCTTGTGCTCTCTAACGGAGTGGGATTTGAGTTGTCTCAAAGTGAAAGAAACTGCAAAGTGTGCTTCGAGGAAGTTCTTGAATTCGAGACATGCTATGAATGTCACGAGTGCGAATTGTTCTTCCATGTGAAATTCACCGAGGGCTCTCACACTTCTCACCCGGAGCACCCACTCAAGTTTCTAACTGGTAAAGAAGCACCCGATTATGCTGACAAGAACTGTCTTCTTTGCGGGATGGAGTTTATTCGAGAGCTTCACCACTGTGATGTTTGTAACTTCAGCATATGTAAAGAGTGTATGAGAAACCCACCACCACTAGATGTTGTTAGCCAGACGACTCATAAACATCAACTTCACCTCCTTCCAAGACGCATCGCTTTTGTTTGCAATGCATGTGGAACGCAAGGTAACCAAAGCCCTTATTTCTGCTTTCAGTGCAATTTCATGATTCATCGAGATTGTATCGATCTACCACGCGTCATAAACATCAACCGTCATGACCATCGTATCTCTTACACTTGTCGTCTCGGACATGGGAACTGGACTTGTGGAGTTTGTCGCGAGAAAGTGGATGGGTTCTTTGGGGCTTATTCTTGCTCAAAATGTTCTAGTTATGTTGTTCATTCAAGATGTGCAACGAGAAAGGATGTATGGGACACGATAGAGCTAGAAGGAACAGCAGAAGAAGAGGAAATAGCTCCATTCGAGGTGGTTGATGATTCAACGATAAAACATTTTAGCCATGATCATTATCTACGACTCAACAAGGATGGTGTGATTCTTCATGAAAACAAGCTTTGTGAAGCGTGTGTTTCTCAAATATGTGCAGAGTCTTTCTACAGCTGTGAGCAATGTGATTTCATTCTCCACGAAAGATGTGCTAATCTCTCCCGAAAGAAACGGCATGTGTGCCACAACCAACCTTTCATGCTACACACAAGTCCTGGAGCCCAAAAAAGTTGCTGTGCTCTTTGTGATCAAAAGTTCAATGGCTTCATGTACAAGTCTGCTAATCACAAGGTTCTAGATGTGCGATGTGGTTCGATTTCAGAGCCGTTTGAGCACAAAAGCCATCCACATCCTTTATACTACTCTGGAGAAACCTTCAAGTATTGTAGTGCACATGGCGGAGGGCTGAACAGAGGAATGTTCACTTGTGATGATTGTGATTATAGCTTGGACTTCAAGTGCGCTCTTTTACCGAAAATGGTAATGAATCACAGGTATGACGACCATCCTCTCTTCTTGTCTTATGGTGAAAGCAATGTGGATGGTGAATATTGGTGTGAGGCATGCGAAACTAAAGTGAATCCCAAGAAATGGTTCTATACATGCGATGAATGTGGAGTCGTGTTGCATATTTCATGCGTCGTGGGAGACTTCTCGTACATCATGCCTGCTCGAGAAGGTTCAATAACATGGTCGAATAAACAAGTTGTTCCCAACACTTCTATTTGTAGAATACTTTGCTCTACATGCAAGTCTCGATGCAATCTCTCTTCTGTTCTTAAAGTTTCCAAGGCCGGTGTTGATTCATACTTTTGTTCTAGCTCATGTGACACGAGTTATTTACTAATATAGGTCTCGATGATGAACACTTGTTGTATCATTTGTTCTAATGAATGTTATATACGTTGTATAGATTGAAATCATTTCCCACCCAAACAGCATGTAAACGGAGCAACCATTTTCCACTTTGCACCGATCACAATCACATTTGAAACCGTAATCCTCAAGCAATCTCTTTTGTCTGCTCAAATAGCTCATGTCCAGAGGGAAATAGCTCAAAACAGAATTCTCTTCCCTCAGGAACATCGTGGATCATCCTAATGATGATATCATGCGGGTCTTTCTCGATTCCCCACCTTAAGATCAATCTCCGAAGAAACACATCACAGTTGTCTCTCTCTTGATTGTCCTTCTTCATGGGTTTAGGAACAAAATGAACACGGAAACCAACATTCATAGCTTAGTATTCCTCTTCGAATCCAACCCGTCCCCTCCTTTTGAGAACTTCCATAAACTTCTATCGCTTCCACGTTGTAACCCCCACTTTCAGCTGCGAATTCAATAGCTTACCCTTCCATCCATTTGGCATGAGTTAAAATCCCAGATCATACGAAGGCTGCTTCCCTTCCGTTGATCACCGAAAACCCTCAATGGTGGAATTGCTATAAGACCATTCACAGGAAGTCCACCACGGATTGCCAACTTCGGTATATACTCATTTTCATCTGATCAAAAGACAGATTGGTTAGTAAAGAAGCCAAAGATGTAAAGAAAAAAATAAACTAAAGAGCAAAACTTACAGTCTCCTTTTATCAATTTCTCCCAATAGTGGAGTGGACCGTCGCAATTTCTTTGAACTTATTTTGAAGTTGGGAACAATTGCTGCCATTAACAAAGCTTGACCTACAGAAATAACTCATTTGTGTGAAAACTGGGCAAAGTCAATAGGAAGAAATGAACCTGAATCTTTTGAGAGCTCCTTTCATAAAAACTCTATTAAAGATTTGAGGACGGGTTGCCGACAGAACTTGATGATACATTATATTTATTGAAAATGATATTATGTATTACTTTTATTTTATGTATTTTATATCTAGTTAGGATTAGAGTTTTCAAGGTTATGTATTTTATATTTAGTTAGGATTAGAGTTTTCAAGGTTTTTAGGCTTTCTTATAAATTATCCGTTTTGACTCATATTGTATTCATATGATTTGAGTAATAAAATTGAGTTTTAAGCTTTTTGAGAGAAGAGTACTACCTTGTTTTTGGTAGATCTTAACAGCTGATTTCGAAAAACAAATTACTTGGACATACCTGATGAACTATTGATGTTTACGATAATATCTGATGAACTGATTAATTGGATGATATTTAATGTTTTACCCGTTTTCCTCTTTGCGATTATGATTTTTGTTGATTTAATAAATGCAGCAAAACAGCTTTGCAAATGGCGAATAAAGAAGTTGTTCTATATATGCGAATGCGATATTTCATGCCTTGTGGGAGACTTCAATAACAAGGTCGAATAAAGAAGTTGTGCTCAACACTTCTATTTGTAGAGTACTTTGCTCTACGTGCAACTCCAAGGCCGGTGTAGCTCATGTGACACCTCTTATTTACTTATATCTGTTAATAAAAGAATTCTCCAAAACAGAGTAGGAAAAGAAACAAATGCGAACATTACGAATCATATGTGGTCCTAATTAAACAAGTCTCTTGTTATTTGAGTAAGCCTGAATCAACAACAGAAACTAGCTTGAGATTAGTCTCATCAATTTCCGACAACTTCATCTTCTTTAAGGCTTCTACAAATATTACAGTCAATTCCACTTTGCGCCGATCAGTCACATTTGTTACCGTAATCCTCAAGCAATCTCTTTCGTCTGCTCAAGTAGGTCATGTTCAGAGGGAGATAGCTCAAGCAGACTTCTCTTCCTTGAGGAACATCGTATATCGTCCTAATGATGATATCATTATTACCGTCGGAAGCAGAGTCGATGTAATCGAATCTACTCAAAGCATTAGGAAGACAATCGTGATTGAAAATCGACGTCTTGTGATAAATCCCATATGCTCGTAGTCGTATCGGTTTTTTCTCGTTTGAAGCAGAGAACGGCTCCATCAAACCGAAGGCGTTAGCTTTACCCTTAGCCAGTAGAGCTGCCGTGAGCTCCGGCGAGAATGGAACCGGAAAAGGTGGACACACGGCGGATAAAAGAGAGTGAAGGAAGTTAGCTGCGTCTGAATCCGTATGATTTACGTTACCTTGGAGCGAAAGCAATGTCTGGAAATCAGAAGGAGAAGAAGCGGCGAGATTGTAAGCAGAGAGGAGAAAACGAGCTTGGACTTGGCGTTGACAAGGTTGATCGGAGAAAGCGGATGAGGATGATTGGTGAATCCAGGAAAGAGATTCGCAGAGCCAAGGAGTGTGAGAGGCGAGGCAATTAGGTCTGCAAAAGGAGACGAGAGAGCAAGACTGACATTTATGCGCCGATTGAGGTAACAGTCGGAAACAATGCTCGCAGTACGGAGAAGGAGCAGAGGAAGAGAGAAAAGGGAAAGCAGAGTAAAGGAGTAGAGGAGTCTCTCTAAGGATAACTTGTCCTGCACGTAAAGACTCTGCCGCCACTAAACTCCTTCCTTTTCCACCAATTTTCTCAACTCTTAGCAGCTTCTCTGACTTATCTTCGCCGTCACTCATCGCCATCACCGTAGCCTTCGAAGATTCGTGTGACCTTGAGAGTTTGTCAAGGGAAGTTGGAAGAAGGAACGATTTATAAAACAAATTCCTTTTTGGATTCTTATAAAAGTGTCAATACCACACCACGCATGCATGTTTCAATTGATTCTTAGAGAATGTATAAGAGAAAGAAAGACCCAAAAATGGAATAATTCCAAAAGCAAGAACAATCCCTAAACGCAAACAACAAACAACATTGGCATAGAGCCTAGATATATTGTCCAGAAACACATCTCTCTTCTTTGCCTTCATCTTAAGACTTCTTGTTCATCACTGGTTTGCAACAACTTCATCCTCCTTAAGGCTTCCACAAACATTACATTCAAGAACCTTCGAAGCACAATCATGAGTCTTCGGCGGAATCGGAGCAAGAGTGCCAAAACAATTCTCCTTCTCACACATATATCTCACAAAGAAGTAAGCGTGAGGGAAACTCGCATCATCATCATCATCCACACCATTTCCACAAGCTTCTCCAACTTCTACTTCCTCATTCTCACCTTCTGAATCCTCCATCTCTTCATCACCCATCTCCTCCATGACATCATTCTCATCTTCCTCGCCTTCCGACCAACTAGATTCCACTTTGCACCGATCACAGTCACATTTGAAACCATAATCCTCAGCCAATCTCTTCTGCCTGCTCGAGTAGTTCATGTTCACAGGGAAGTAGCTCAAACAGACTTCTCTTCCTTGAGGAACATCGTGAATCATCCTAATCACGATATCGGTATTGCCATCGGACGCAGAGTCGACGTAATCGAATCTACAAGCATTAGGAAGACAATCGTGATTGAAAAACGACGTCTTTGGGTAAATCCCATAAGCTCTCACCGATCTCTTCTCGTTGGAAACAGAGAACGGTTCCATCAAACCAAAGCCGTTAACTTTATCTTTAACCAGTAGAGCAGCTGTGAGCTCCGGCGAGATTGGAACCGGAAGAGGTGGACACACGGCGGATAAGAGGGAGTGAAGGAATTTAGCTGCGGCGGAATCAGAAGCAGAATCTCCATCGCCTCCGTTACCTTGGAGCGAGAGCAAAATCTGGAAATCAGAAGGAGACGCGGCGGCGAGATTGTAAGCGGAGAGGAGGAAACGGGCTTGGACTTGGCGTTCGGAAGGTTGATCGGCGAATGCGGCGGAGTACGATTGGTGAATCCGGCGAAGAGATTCGCAGAGCCAAGGGGTGTGAGAGGCGAAGCAATTAGAGCTGCAATGGGAGACGAGGGAGCAGGATTGACATTTCTGCGCCGATTGAGATAGTAACCGGAAGCAATGGTCGCAGTAAGGTGAAGCAGAGGAGAGAAATGGGAAAGCAGAGTAGAGGAGGAGAGGAGACTCTCTGAGAACAACTTCTCCGGCACGAAGAGACTGTGCGGCGACTAGACTCCTTCCTCTTCCGCCGATTTCGGCAACTCGCAGCAGCGCCTCCGTCTTAGCTCCGCCGTCACTCATTTTACCAGCCGTCGCCGTCGCTTAGGGCTTTTCCAAAATTAAACGATTTATATGAAAGAAAAACTGAAGGGGGTAAACGGTGACGTTTCTGGATTGGGTTACAAGGGAGACGTTAGTACGTTACTAATGGGCCTTATACAGTCTTATCGAGTTTGTGTTTATGATGAAAAAGAGAATTAGGAAGTGTAATTAGGTGTTGATTAGCAACCGGAAATTTTGTTTTTCTTGAACAGTTTAGGTCTACCAAACTTTTTTTCTATAAAATAATCAGATTCACTTGTTGTAGAGTTTAATATTCAGTTTTCTTTAGTATAATAGTATGATATCACACATTTATAACAGATAAACCATGGGAGGAAAAAAAAGGTTTGTTGAAACGAAATGGTAAAATAATTGGAGTAGGTGGTTTTTAATGACTAAAGTCTAGTGACCACTAGACTTGAAGACAAAAAAAATTGAAATGGTAAAGCTGTTAAATTGAAAATGAAAAGGAAAATTTATTAATCGATCAATTCTGTTGTCCCAAACTTGGCAAAATGACATCAAAATATCAAAATCGTGATTATTATACAAAATTGTGTTTCTTTGTGTGAAAAGAGACTATTACAGTGTATGTTCATAATACATATGTCCAATAATAATGTTACCGATCTGAAGTTGAATGTAGTAAATGAAAAAAAAAAAAAAAAAAAAAAGTAGACGTGAAGAAAAGAAAAAAGAGACGTAACGAAAACGGCGCCGTTTAAAAGTTCGGCGCAAATGAAAGAAAGGCTCATCATCGGCGTCGGTGGAGAGAGAGTGATTAACCGCTGGGGCCATTAACGCAACGCGGCTTTCTTATAACTCACATACATCGAGACAGAGAGAGAGAGTGGTCCACCACAACGTCGAAGAAGACAAGGAAGAGCAAAAAGAGCCGTTGTAGCTTACAATCTTAAGGCAGTAGCTAGAAGAAACCAAAACAGTCTTCTTCTCTTTCATTTTCATTTTCAATATAAGAGAGAGAGAGAGCGAAAGACGCAGTTTTTGGGGGTTTCAGGGGTCATGGCGGGGTTAAACGACGACGTCTTACTCGACATTGAAGAGATCTGCAATGGTGGGAAGGTTTGTTTTTACACATTTGAGCTACGAGAATTTACTTTCTTTATTTGTTTTTCTCAATCCATTTCTCTCTCTAATCTTCTTTCCCCTTTTAGCTCTGGTTCTCTACTTTTATGGCAATTTAGATTCGTCACATTTCGGTTTTTGCTCTCTTGTGGGGTTTATAGTTTTCCTAATTAGCTTCCAATCTCATTGAGGATTTTCTGGGTAATTGAAGATCATATCTTCAGTATTCATAGCTTTGATTGTGGTTGACATCAATCTATTAGCTGTTTGTCATAACTTTGTGGATTTAGTATTTATGCTTAATTGAAATTAAAATGCGTTTTCACTTAAAAAGTTGTTTCTCTTTTGTCTTATGATTATCCTTTGAAATTCATCAGAAAGTCTATCAATTTGGGTGTTTGTTTTATTCGATTCCCTTGAAAAATGGTATCTTTCTTTTAGCTCCATGATTGATGTATGATGTCTGACTTTTTATAACTATTCTTGTACTGATTTTCTGAGTCTTTGCACATGGGAGAATCTGTTAGAGGGCCTCTTTTTTTTTTTTATGTGGTCTGGAACAAAGTTAGAATGTCCCTTTCTTAGCTGTATCTGATTAAAAGGAACAAAATTGTAAAGATTTCTCTAAAATGCTGAGCTGATTTTGGTTGAGACGACTAATGGTAGGCATTGTTAATTGTTCTCTTAATGTGGATAGGCTGATTCATTTTTTCTTGCTTGTTTTTTTCTGATGTTTTGCAGGAGCATCATGTAAAAACTTGCTATGGTTCAGTTTCAGTTGTGGTCTATGGAGATCAAGAGAAACCAGCATTGATCACTTACCCTGATGTAGCACTAAATTGTAAGAGTAGGGGTTTAAGGATTGGTATTGATCATTCACTTCCACATCACTTGATGATAAAATCTGATTTTAGACTCTTGTGCTCTTATCTTATGTGTGGCTAGATTTGTCGTGTTTCCAAGGATTGTTTCTCTGCCCTGAAGCAGTGTCCTTACTCCTTCATAACTTCTGCATCTACCATATTAGTCCTCCAGGACATGAGGTTTGCAAAATTTGATTGTCTTGAAAACATTTCCATTCTTTTTGTGTTTACTTATGCTGCTTGCTCACGTTGTTTCGGTTTCATCGTTTCTACAAAGAGTTTTTGTAGTTTGGAGCTGCTCCAGTTTGTTCCAGTGATCCGTCACCTTCTGTTGAAGACCTAGCAGACCAGATTCTTGAAGTATTGAACTTCTTTAGGTAATGCTTGAGAGTCATTTTCAGCAAAATCTTAGTCTAACTTTGGCAATTGCACTATAGTCCTGAAGATATATGTATATATGTTGCAGCCTCGAGGCAGTAATGTGCATGGGGATCACAGCTGGTGCCTACATCCTCTCCTTATTTGCTGTATGTGTACTCACTGAGGCTCCTTGAGAATTTCTTTGTAGCTACATTTTGTAGAACATCATACAATTTCTCGTTACTTAATCATCAGGGATTGTTTTATGGTTGCAGATTAAACATAAAGAAAGAGTTTTGGGTCTGATTCTTATATCGCCTCTCTGCAAAGCACCCTCATGGTCTGAATGGTTTTACTACAAGGTTAGTTTTATATGACTCTACAAAAGTGTAAGTCACAACATTTCATTCGCATCCACACTGAATAACACTAATTCTGCAGGTGGTGTCAAACTTGTTGTACTACTATGGAATGTCTGGATTGTTAAAAGATCGTTTCCTTCAGAGATACTTCAGTAAGGTAATCTTCTTTCTTTTGATTCCTTGAGGATATTTGCATATTCTGAATAGACATCGGTTTGATATTGTTGTGTAATCATGACAGGAAGCTCGTGGTAGCTCTGAAGTTCCAGAGAGAGATGTAGTACATGAATGCAGAAGGGTAAGTGATTAAGCTTTTTAGATGATTACTTGTTATTTCGCCACCTTAGCTTTGTTGTAACACTCGTGTATGTTGATTCAGCTGCTCGGTGAAAGACATGGTATTAGTCTGAGGCGGTTTCTGGAAGCAATCAACAGGAGACATGACATAACTGATGGTTTGAGGAGTTTGAAATGTCGTACACTCATATTTGTTGGCGACCAATCTCCTTTCCACTCGGAGACTCTTCACATGGTGGCTGCATTGGACAGAAAATACAGCGCCTTGGTTGAGGTAAGAAGAAGCTCTTTAGATTCTCTTCGAGTTTTACAAGATTTAAGCTTTTGGATGATTCTTGGATTGACATGATTTGATGTTTTTTCTTGTTTGAAATTAATGAAGGTGCAAGCTTGTGGATCAATGGTGACAGAAGAGCAGCCACATGCTATGTTGATACCAATGGAGTTCTTCTTCATGGGGTTTGGGTTGTATCGGCCTGGCCGGGTTAGCGATAGTCCCCGGAGTCCACTCAGTCCGTCGTGTATTTCGCCGGAGCTTCTTTCTCCGGAGAGTCTTGGTTTGAAGCTAAAGCCAATCAAAACTCGGGTTCCCACGAAATGTTAAACAAAACATTGATTCATTTTTTTCTTTCTTTCATGATTTTGTCTATTAGATCAAATATTCTTTAATTAAATTGTATTTGTTGTACTCTGTAGTCGATTATTTCAAAAACTCTTTATTCAAGAGATATAGTAGTGCTATATGGGTTGGTGTCATTACAATACGTTGAAGATTTGTTTCTAATTGTTGTTTAAGAAGAAAGAAAACAAACTAAGAAATAAACTCTTCCTACCTTTTTACCCAAAAAAGAAATCCCAAAACATTAAAAGAAAAAAAATGAAGCGAAAAGTTACAAGCCACTCTGTAGTTATCTTCGTGTAGAGATTTTATACAGTTTCCTTTCTTCTAGTCTCTCGAATCATCTATACATCCGGAACACAACCGACGGTTCCCATTCATTGCCTTTGCCTCCTAGCTTGAGATCAAATGTGACTTGATGTTGTTGTTGTTGTTGTTGTGTGTTATAGTTAAACATCATCAAGAGTCGTGAAGAGAACCTTGGATCATTAGAGATATACGCTTTGCGCTCTCTGAATGATACAATTCTCCTTTGAATCCAATCTGTAGAGATCAAGGAAAACAAAAAGAAAGTCGAAAGTTCAAAACCAAAGTTATGGATAGCAAGAGAGAGAGAGACAGAGAGAAGACACAAAGATGATTTGGATTTACATCGGTTGAGCTGTCGGGAGAGAACCACCGCAAAAGCACTCCTAAATGTACAACGGCCGGTATCAACTTGAATAGCAATGGTGTTGTTACCTGTGACATATTTTACTTGAACAGTTACTAAACCATATTCAATTTTCTTTTTAAGTATCGTAAATTCTACTGCTATTAATATGATGTGGTACTGGACCATACCAAGCTTAAAGCAGTTGTTCCCAGAAGCAGGAGATACAGTTTGCTCTGCAAATAAACACAAACCCCCTTCATTGTTATAGCTCCACAAAAAGCAAGCTATTATGGTATGGTACCATAGAGTCTGGAAGATATATGCTTAAGTTGGATCTAAATATTCAAAGAGGCATTTGACTGCTTACCTCAATTAGGTGAAGATTAGATGCTCGACTTAGCAGAACAAAAGCAAATTCCCCAATCTGTGCAAGTGACATTCCAACCTACAGACAAGAAAACTGTAAGGCCCCTCTCTCTCTACGAGAAGACTTGGAGTAATGCAAAAGCGGGGAAAAAGAAAGGGTTTCACTTCTTACTAGTACTGCAGTTTTGTTATTGTATCCAAAGATTTTGACGACGATTGCAACTACCACGGTCTTTATCACTATCACCAGTAACACAGCTGCTAGCAGAATGTCGACATGGTTCCACAAGAAGTGCATATGTATCAACATGCCGATACTTGCAAGGAACAGTGCTGCAAAAAAATTGCGGATGGGTTCCACCTGAAAAGAAACAGAAGCGATCAAAACGGGTCTATAAGGTAAACTTTGTACAGTGGGCCAAGGGAATCACATTTCAACAGGAAGTCAATGATACTATATAATTAAGAAATACACTTTCAAGGAAAATGGGCAGACAAACTCTAGTTCGAAAGAGACACACTTGACTTGTTACCTGTTCAAGAGTATGCTGACCGAGATCAGTTGTTGAGATCATAACTCCTGCCGCAAAGGAACCCAACTCAAGACTTAGACCGAGCTTGTCACTACACTGAAGAAGCCAAAACGATACTGGGTGTGTGAATTGAATATTTGAGATTCACACATGTACAAACAGCCAATAAGTAAGAAGACATAGGGAACAGACTAACCCAAGCGACAAGCAAACAAAATGCTACAGCGGCCAACTGGTAGAGCTCGTTAGTCTGTCAAAGATTGAGAAACGCTTAAGTTGATAAATAATTTAAAGACCAAAACGAAAACAGGTACACAAAATGTATGTATACCTGTGAAGAAAGGCTTGTCATAAGTTTTAGAAACCAAGGTACCCAGGTACGTGACAACACAAACAAAGCAGCCAAAAACGCAATCAAAATAGCCAACCTGGAAATAATTTACAACAGTCAAAAGCTTGGATTCATAAGACCACAACATAACAAGTGAATAAAGGAAGCAGGGTATTTCTTTAATAAAACTTCCTGGAAAAGAAAACACATACGATTTAGCCATGGACAACACTCCTTGAAGAAGACCAGATGTGCCACCGAGAACCGGAAGGAGAGCAAAAAGCAACCCGACAGCACAATCCTAGTGATTCATGAAACAATAAAAAATTTAAAAAAACAAAGGAAAGCAAATGTTGCATACAGCACTGATGCAATGCAGTTGCATACAAAAGAGCAAGTGGAAACAAGAGCCTGTAAAACTGATATTGGATATGCTATTGTTTGGAGAGTGACGAAGTAGATACCTGAAGGATAAGAGTTCCAACGGTTATCTGGCCATGTAGAGCACTTATGCTATTTTTCTCCATTAAAAATTTCAAAACCTGGTACAAGAATTATGGCGAGGTAATGAGAACATATGAGGATCAAGCCTAAAGAGCAATTTAGGAAAACATAACCAGTATAATAAAGAAAAGATAAAATACAGTGAGAGAGAGCACAACGAAGATTTTAACAGTGTAGAACAATGTCAAAACATAATACATGCAAAAAACTTCAATACACAAGTGAAATTAGAATATACCACCGCTGTTGATGACATCGAAAGAAATGCACCTACGAATATTCCTTCGGTTAGTTTACCGCCACATAACTGCAATGAAGAAACATCCACGTCAACCAAATACTTTCTACTTATGTTCATAATATATACACAAAATGCCTAATAACACATTCTTTACTTGAAATGCTACTACTAACTAGAAGTTAGAACATACCGAGGCTGTTATCCCACTCAAGCACATGAACAAAAATATTTGAAGAAGACCTCCTGGAATAGCTACAGCACGAACTACACGAAGCTGCAACCACAACGTACAATAACTGACTCAAAAGTTTCAATCGGCTGGAACCAGGAAACTGGACAAATATAAAGAGGGTGGAAACATGCTAACCTTTGCTGCCGAAAATTCTAATCCTAAAGCAAAAAGGAGAAAGATAACACCAAACTGAGCTACTGTTTCAACCTGTGCTACACAAAAAAATATATAAATCAAGTCCTTGTCCACCATTTATATAACCAGGCCATCACTTAGTCGTGAAAACTTCTACAGGAACATCATATGGAAACAAAAAGTAGGAGATTTAAAGAACAAAAGCTGATGTAAGCTACCTGCACCATTTCACTAACAAAGCTTAACCCACCCGGCCCAATGATAGACCCAGCCAGTAGATACCCAGTAATGACCTGCCATATAGGTAGTGTATAAATTAAATAACACTATCACAGTTCGATCTTCAAGTTCCAACAACTTCGTTTCTATACTTTCATAAGCTAAATTCTCAAATGCTAAAGGAATAAAACTGAAAGTCACAAGCAAGCGAATCCTAACCGGTTGACCAGCACAAGCAAAGGCAATTCCACCACAAGTAGCAGAAACAATGACGACGACCAAATCTGATATCAGCCTACAAACGTTTTAAGAGAGATGTTCCCATTAACAAAAAAGCGTAACGTAAATTCTTACAGAATATAACCGAACAAAAAACTTCCATTACGAATACTATACTGACCTTAAATCTAGCTGCAGTACAGGGTACTTGGATTTTGGATTGGACATGATAAAAATGTTGTCCTGGATTGAAATTGCAGCAAATTACATAACCGGAATGTTTTTACAAAAGGATGCATAATTGATGTATATTCTTCAGAAATATACAGTACAAGTGATGTAAGACTACGTAAGCTTACCTTCCTATCTATCAGTCTTGGAGTATCTTCAACGCCATTCTCGTTATCCAAATTAAAGAATGATCTAGAAACATAAGGCACTGATTATGTTATAGTTTGCTTTAGCATGTTAAACAAAAGTAGATAACACTAACAGCCACTACTTGCACACATCGACTCTAAACAGAAGTAGGCGTTAGGAAGACTCACTTCTCCTCCTTGGTCTTGGTCTCATTTTTCTTGGGCTTAACTCGAGCAACAGTCTCCAGAACAGCCTGATGAGCATACGAAATAGCTTAATAGAAAGAAAGAAACTAAACAACACAAGATTCAGCAGTGTGCTGTGTAAAAGCAATATGGGCACAGTTGAAGAGGCGAAAACTCCAAATACTAACCTGCTGATCAGCAACACTGTTATTGAAGCTTCCTGGATCAGGAACTGCAAAAACAAAGGAAAAGCATTTCACAAACAGCAGATTCATAGAGTTCAATGACTTTATCATTTCAACACTCACATTAATTGCTAGAAAGCATGAGAAATCTACAAACCTTCCAATAGATAATACTGTATGTGAGCAAAGAGAGAGTCTATACCACTTAGCTAATTAATGATAAATCCCTAGAGAGGATCAATTACTCACAAAATGCAATTGAAAATCTGGGAGCTGATCTCTGAAGACAAAAACCCTAGCTCAATAGGGGCGTACAAAACAACAAAATGCGAAACTGATGAAAATGTAGAGCATTTGGAGATCTAGAAGACGAACCTTCGTTCTGGTCATTCTCCGGAAACTCCTTCTCAAGTGCCCGATCGATCATATCAGCGAAACTGTCTTCCTTAGGTTTCGCGCTCGTCGCATTGAACTCAGCTGCGGTTCCATTGATCTCCCGAGTGACAACTGAGTCAGTCCCGATATCGGACTCGGCGGAAAAAGCAAGAGACAAACTACAGATCAGAAGAAACGCGAGAAGCCTCATCGTTTTCGTAGAGACGAATTCGCCAGTATTGTAACGCCGCATCTCAGTAATGGTGGCGCGGCGGAGCGATAGAGAAAGAAGAGAAAGAGAGTGAGATCGATTTTTCCCTCGTGTGTGCTGCTGCTTCTTCTTCTTCTCTCTTTCCGGTGGTTGGAGAACGAGAAAGCAGAAAGATTGAGGGAAAACTAATTTTTATTTTGTTTTTAATCAGTGATTAATAATTTTGTTAATTCATTTTTCCTCTGTTTGCTTAAGGGCAAATCAAATGTTACTTAGCGTGATAAGTCCTTTGATTCTGGAAACAAAAGTGTGTGGGACGTTGTTAGTGGTAACCGAATCCTTATCATACACGCGCCTACGTTAGCGCGTGGTTCTTCTTTTCGTGGCTGCGAAGAGAAAAAGTCACTTTTTAAAATTTTTTAAGTAAAAAAAGGTGATATTTGCTGAATTTGCACATTAATAAAAAAAGATTACGTTTGGTCCTTTGAATAGTATACTTTTCTCAGGTTTGATTGAATTGTTTGGTCTTTTCTGGCTTGTTTTAGTTTGGAGTACTTTTCTTAGCTTACATAAACTGATAAACTCAAAGAAAGTCGTTCAAAAAAAAAAAAAACATAAACTAAAAGAACCTTTAGTTTTTATAATTAGTTTAGTGGCATTTGAAATGATTTTCTTAGTAGAAGACCATTTATGTTACTAAGTTTTGGGCCATTTAAGCTTAATGGGCCGTCATAACTGAAAATGTGTAGAGACTAAACAAATCAGTTGGTGATCCAAAATATTCGACGTTAAAAATAGAAGGATAACATTCTCTAATCAGCATTCCAAATTTAATAAATCAACTTACAAACATGAAACAAGAAGACATAATATAAACAGTTTTCTTTTATTGGAAAACCGAGAGCGCCCATAGAAGTGGCCAATTCTTTCGCTTAATTCCGCTTAGACCCACATGGATTTTTTTTGTTCCTAATGTTGGATCCAACAACCTAACTTATTTTACCTAATTACTAATGTAACTTGTAGTTCTCTCTAGTAATGATGACATAAACAATTAGATATTGAGTCTTTAACCATTACAAGAACAACCAGTCTGAATAAGGACACAATACAAGACAGGCTAGGTCCAGTGAATATGATGACTTATGAGTGAGGATAATGAAAAACACTTTCCTTGTAATGAAGAAAGAAAACTCAAAAACTTTTGAATCACATGGTTGTATGTATGGACTGAACTTGGACTCTTCTTTAATCCTATTGTTCATTTTACATTTCCAAGGCAGATTCTTATTCTTTTCTTTTTATTGTTCTTTAAGTGTAGTGACAGTTAATAACAAAAAGAAACTATTGTTTTTGCTTTCAAGTAGCCAAGTAGGCAAATATATGCCTCCTACCACACAAAACAGACAAAGATCTCACTCACTCTACGCCTATAAGTACTCCTTTTAGAATGCACAATTTTGTCAACCAATTCTGTGTTTGAGAACAAAAAGCAAAAGAGATGGTTTTGATCAACGAGAGAGAGATTGAGATTCCAGTTATTGATTTTGGTGATTTGGATGGAGAAAACAGAACCAAGACCATGTCACTTCTTGATCATGCATGTGATAAGTGGGGATTCTTCATGGTATGTCATATTATCTTTATGCACAAGTGACAAGTCAGTGTTCCAAATATATGTTCCTAGATTTATAGTTCTTGTATGAGCGGTGAATTTGCAGGTTGATAATCATGGAATTGATAAAGAGCTGATGGAGAAAGTGAAGAAGATGATTAACTCTCACTATGAGGATCATCTGAAAGAGAAGTTTTATCAGTCAGAGATGGTCAAGGCTTTGAGTGAAGGAAAAACCTCAGATGCAGATTGGGAAAGCAGTTTCTTCATTTGGCATAAGCCGACTTCAAACATCTCCGAGATCCCAAACATTTCAGAGGAACTCAGGTAAAGTAGTAACTAACAAGTGAATAGTTCCAAAAGGTTTCACCATTTTACATGTTTTTTTGTTTCTTATTGCTCTAAACTGATATATATTGCAGCAAGACAATGGATGAATATGTTTCTCAACTACACAAGTTTGCAGAGAGGCTCTCCAAGCTCATGTGTGAGAATCTTGGTCTTGATCAAGAAGAGATAATGAAGGCATTCTCTGGTTCAAAAGGTCCAGCTTTTGGGACCAAAGTGGCTAAATACCCTGAATGTCCTCGTCCTGAGCTCATGAGAGGGTTGAGAGAGCATACCGATGCTGGAGGAATCATATTGCTCCTGCAGGATGATCAAGTGCCTGGTCTTGAGTTCATGAAAGATGGCAAGTGGTTTCACATCCCACCGTCCAAGAACAATACCATTTTTGTCAATACCGGTGATCAAATCGAGATACTGAGTAATGGGAGGTACAAGAGTGTGGTGCACCGTGTAATGACGGTGAAGCAAGGAAGTAGATTGTCGATTGCTACATTTTACAATCCGTCCGGTGATGCCGTGATATCTCCAGCTCCAAAGCTATTGTATCCAAGTGGCTACCGGTTTCAAGATTATTTGAAGCTTTATTCAACCACTAAGTTTGGAGACAAAGGCTCTAGACTTGTGACCATGAAGAAAATGGAAAATGGGGATTTTCCTTGAGATGCATCTTTATTTCACATGGAAACTATCCTTTTTTTGTTAAACCTTTGTCTTCTTCTTCTTCTTCTTCTTCTTCTTCTTCTTCTTCTTCTTCTTCTTCTTCTTCTTCTTGTGTTTCATTCATAAAGAAAAATAACAGTCAGGATCCTGTTGATCAAGCTAAAATACTTTTTATAATGAAAAGATCAGTTCCTAATTTTCACCACTTCGTTCTAATTTAAAATATAACGTTGTACTCTTGTTCTCGTTTTGACTAGACTAGCTTTGTAATAGAGCTGTAATAGATCTTTGTAATAGAGCAAAATATACACCAATAACAGAGAAACAGAAAACTAGGCTTTTAGACCAGATTCAAATCAAATTTCGTGTGCCTTAACGTGTCCTAATATTTGAGGTCACCACCAAGTTTAAACACTAATCGGCTGAGTGTCAAAATGTCTGAGATTTCTTACTAACCACAAGTTGTCCTCTGTTTCAAGCTAAGCTTAATGACGTCAACTATGAAAAGAAGAAGAATGTGTGCTCTCCTGAGATTATCCATAGAAACCAATAACATTGGGCTTGATCCATGCTTTTGTCTACGAGCATGCTCATTGTTTTGAAACCAAGCAAGAGAAGAAGCAATCGATTTGTATATTTTGATGTTGTATATCTCAAAAACAAAAAGAAAGAAAGACAAACAATAAATAAACTTCACTATACAAACATTAAAATATATTTCTCACTTCTCACAAATCAAGTTGGTTAGGTAACACCTGTATAAAGCGTTGGAGGGTTTTGATTGTTGAACTAACTTAACTCAAAACCTTTGAATTGTCAAAATAATCTGAAAAAAAACATATGAAGTTGAACTAACAAAGGTCAGGCCAAACCACACAGAAACTCTTATATACACCTACCAAAACCCATAATTGTTTTTATACAATTAAATATTTGTAAGCCATATAGTATATTGCCTCTATATAAACTCAATAGCATCTCTTTAAATTTCTCATCAACACAAAACAGTAAACGGAAGAGGCAATCATAGAGTGGCTTAGCAATAATTATAGATTCATCAACCCTCTCCAAATGGCATCGCATAAGCTCTTTCTCATTGCTTTCTTAGTGAGTCTCTCTTCCTCTAGCAACACTTGCTCGGCCTCACGCCAACTTCTCCAGCAACAACCTCTTCCTCAAATTCCAAATCTGCCTATCCCAACAATGGGACTACCTCCATTGCCATCAACATTGCCACAACCATCTCTACCAACTCTTCCCACAATGCCCACTTCTATTCCTCCAATGCCATCAACATTGCCACAACCATCTCTACCAACTCTTCCCACAATGCCCACTTCTATTCCTCCCATGCCATCAACGTTGCCACAACCAGCTCTTCCCACCATTCCCACTTCAATCCCTCCATTTCCAATGCCAAATTTGCCTTCGTTTCCGACAACAATGCCTTCTCTTCCGACTAGCTTCCCATCCATTCCGTTCTTCTCTCCACCTCCTTCTACAGCTACATCGAGTCCTTAAATAATCACTTCATGCATGTGTTTAATGTATCTCTCATTTTATTGTTGTAATGAGTTGTTTCATTACGGTGTGTTTTGGTTTGGTTGATTACTCATACCCCTATATATGATTTGTACCTTTAGTTTCCTTTTTGATTATCAATTTGTTGTATTTTATATTTGTTGTATTACTATACTTGTGAAAGTGCTTATTTTGTTCTTTACTCATGGTAATATAAAAAAGTTTGTTATGTTGTATTAACGTTCATATTTTTGAACGGCTAATTTATAGTACTGGATAATAGCATTTTTTGGGTAAATTACAGGATAGTATCTATCTAACCATGAATAGTTTAGATATTTGAATAGTTTGTTGAACGATTTCTTATGGTTTATCTATATACACTACTACGAACTTGGTGAACAAACTTAGACATGATTTTTCTTTTTATTTTGTAAGAAAAACAAGAAGCATGTGTTGGTCGAGGCTAGTTACTTGAACGAGATTAGGAAATGATTCAACGTAAATAACTAAATACCCAAACTCGTCGGTGTCATGTGGCTAGTTCTCGTTGGTTGATACATTCGGTAACTTTCAGAAGTGGAAGAATATTTCTTCGACATATAAAAGCGCTTACGGCGTCAGTGAGACGCGCCCGAAACGCGAGTCGGTAACACAAAACGCGCTTCCAAAGCCCCACAAAAGGCATCTCTTGTCTCCACGTGTCCATCCATGTGACGTGATTCCACTCAACCAAAAGCCGGTCCGATCAGATTAACCAGTTCACTTTACTACATTACATGACATCGCAATAAAGTGGATAAATTAAAAAATGTCCTTTTTGACCAGTTCACTTCAAAATGCAAACATTTCATGAAATCAAATATAAAATTCCGCCGTTTAAATCACCACAAAACCGGGATTGGCTAAACAAGACCGGAACCGAACCGAACCGAAACCTCGTTTTCTGTAAATAGCATTAACAGGATTCACACTTACCATCATCTCTAACCACCGACCTCATAAGTAAGAGAAAACAGAGACAGTCCTCTCACTTTCATCATTTCATCTTCTTTCTAATTATCGGCAAAAGAAAGAAAGAAAAAACTCAGATCTTCCAGAGAATTAATGGCGTTAGCAAATAACTTAACGGCGATACTGAACTTACTAGCCTTACTCTGTTCGATACCGATAACGGCGTCAGGGATATGGCTTGCCTCAAAACCCGACAACGAGTGTGTCAATCTCCTCCGCTGGCCCGTCGTCGTCCTCGGCGTTCTCATCCTCGTCGTCTCCGCCTGCGGCTTCATCGGCGCCTACCAGTAAGTATATATACATACAGAAAACAGAGAAATCTCAAAACCTCAATTTCTGACTCTGAATCACTTTGTCTCAGGTACAAGGAGACTCTACTGGCTGTATACTTGTGCTGTATGGCGATACTGATCGGACTCTTGCTGGTGGTTCTGATATTCGCTTTCGTCGTGACCCGACCCGACGGGTCGTACCCGGTTCCGGGTCGAGGATACAAAGAGTACAGGCTCGAAGGGTTCTCGAATTGGCTGAGAGAGAACGTTGTGGATTCCAAGAATTGGGGAAAGATAAGAGCTTGTTTGTCTGATACTAACGTTTGTCCTAAACTCACTCAACAGTTCATCAACGCTGATCAGTTCTTCGCTTCTTCTTCCATCACTCCTCTCCAGGCATGTTCTTCTCTCCCTCTCTCTCTCTCTCTCTCTTCTTTTATTCTCTTTTTTATTCTGAACCCAAAACTTTTAATTCTTTACATTTGGCCCCCACATTTTTGTTTTTAATTTCCATACCGGTTTTTGTTTTATTGGGTGGTAACTTGTAAACTAAACATTAGTCATTTGTATAATTAGATCTCTGAGTGGGAAAGTCCACATCTTAAGTTAGTGCTTTGTACATGTTGCTTTTAAATGCTACCACTTGTTTTTCAGAAAATTAGTTTAAGGTAGCTTGGAAATAGTTGGAATACTGACATTTTTAGTTAAAATGTCAATTGAATATTTGTTTCGCAAGATGCCACAACGAACATCTTGTTATGTAAATAATTGATTTTACAACATGTTGTTCGATTAAGGTTAGATGATTAATGAAGATAATAAGATACGATGTTAAAGAGAATGTTTTGTCAATATCTAGATTATGTGAGACCTACGGGTTGTTCTTTACAAATTAAAAAAAAAAAAAAAAAAAAAAAATGAATGAAAGAAAGGTCCATGCATTATTCAAAAAGTAGAATATGGTGCTTATATCATCATAATTTATAAAATTTCACTTTAGATTTTGTGAAGTCCAAAAAGAGCATTGTTCTTATTCTCCATATTCCTTTTATTTATTTTTAGTAGCTTTTATTTATTTCGTTTAGGATTTCCTTGTCTTTTAGAAAACTAAAAAAGTCCTAATGTAAAATTAAGCAAATTAATCCTAGTAAAATGGTTTATGAACAATTCCATCATGTATCTTCTGGTGTCGGAGAGGAACACGCCATTAATTTTCTAATTGCAATTAGGTGGCAGTAGATTACTCAAATTTTGGACATATGTATTACGATGATTGAAACTCTATAGTGGAACTATTTTCTTCTATGTAGAAACTGCTGGAGACAACCAGTCCAAAATATTAATGTAGGATAATCAGAATTCGAAATAACACACTAGTTTAAGGACCCACGCATGCACCCACAATATGGTACATAATAATATACGTTTTTATCTGTTCACTTATTAAATTTTTGCTCTGTCATTGTCTCACTCACATAATTCAATTATGCCAATCACTTTAGATAGTCTTTTTCAGTTTGTCTCAACTTCAAACATGACAAAAAAAAAAAAAACAACTTTTCTTATCATAAAGCCACTCTTAAAATTCATTTCCACGTCTTTTATGCTTGAAACATGGAGAGATTAAGGGCATAGCTTACTAACTTTTGTTCAACACAATTATCCACCAAAGGAAGTGGTTAGTATATATAAATCTTTAATTTTGGTTCATTTGAATTAGATCCCGGTAGTATTCTACGTGAAGGTATAAGACTTGGACATATGGGTAATAAGATCTTCTACTTTTCTAAACTCTATATGAATCAAAATTTCTGGTTATTCTTCATCTATAATTTCATGTAAATATGTATTCTTTGATTGATTTAAAAGCTTTATTAAAATCAGTTTATTCATCCTAGCAAGATGGCATCCGAGTCCATTGTTACTTAATTTTGTCAGTGTAACAAGATTGAAAGTTTGAAACCGCTAATAATTGAATAAGCCTAGCTGCCTAGGTGATAAGGTTTTTGACTGAATTGTATGTCGATAGGTATTAGACATTATTAAATAATAAATATTGGAACACTGATTTGATTTGATTCAATAATCAGAATCAAAAGTCTTCATCCCCATTATGAAACATAATAGATAATGATATCTCTCCCATTTCTACCACTCACCTTTACATCTAATAAATTAGCATATTTATCACATCTAATTAACTATAACGTTCGTATTTTACAGTCCGGCTGCTGCAAACCACCAAACGCGTGTGGCTACAACTTCGTGAATCCGACGCTGTGGCTAAACCCAACCAACATGGCTGCAGACGCAGACTGTTACCTATGGAGCAACGACCAAAGCCAGCTTTGTTACAATTGCAACTCATGCAAAGCTGGTCTTTTGGGAAACCTAAGAAAAGATTGGCGTAAAGCAAATCTCATACTTATCATCACTGTCGTTATTCTCATTTGGGTCTACGTTATTGCATGTAGTGCGTTTAGGAATGCTCAGACGGAAGATCTCTTCCGCAAATACAAACAAGGTTGGGTCTAAAGTGTATGTGGATAGGGATTTGCTTGGAGTTGATGAGATTGTAGTATTCAAAAACAGCTTGTCATTATTAATGTGTTTGGAAAGGCTTCTAATTTCTATTTTCTAGTGTATGTGTATGGCTTCTAATATCTTTTAAAGGTTTGCTTGTGTTCTGTTTATAAGAGATTGTGTTGATGATAGTAAAATTGAACGTGATCTTGTGTACTATAAAAAACTGTATTTGGGCTGAACACATCGATATTTGTTAATGCCTTTGTAGAAGACTAACGTTCGTTAACTATGTTATTTCATGAGTTGCCACTTGGCAGGACGTAGCTGCATTACAATAGATATTTGACTACACATAGATGTGATAATTTTCGTAATTTAGCAATAACTTGAATATTATGTGGATTTCGAAACCGGGAGGCATCTATAAATATACTTGGTCAAATCAAACAAAACCAAAATGAATTGAAGAGCGGCCCAAATTCAAGAACTAAACTTCAGACAAATAAATCCGCGCGGTGGACTATCAACTACAAAAACGACATTTGCAAGCATAAAACCACAATTCCATCTTTCGTGTTTTATCAGAAACGGAAGTAAGCTTATATCGGTTTTGTTTCTTCTGAACCGAACAATTTGATATTGTACCGAACAAAGTCAAACCTACTTACTTGCTTGATACAAACTAAATCTATTACAAGTACCAAACAAAACCAAACCTTGTAAATCCGATCTTGTACCGAACAAAACCAAAAGCAAACCTAATGCATGTTTCTTCTAACGCTTTTATTTTAAATGTTTACAAGTTTGAGTATGGTGTGCACATTGGTGTTTAATTGATTCTTCTCACAACCTAATGCCAAAAAAAAGAAAAGAAGTAGAAAGCGTGACATATTTATTTTAGCGGTTCCATCAAAGAAAATGTTTTGACTGGGAAACACAGAGAGGTAAAAACATCATGAATTGAATTTAAAAATATCAAAATATGTTTTGAACGTTAAAAAAGGATTGTGTCTTTAGCTGCAACTTCTTCATTCTTCTGTTTTTGTCCTTTTATTTTTGGTTGGTTTACATTTTACTATTTCAGTCCCTCTGCTGTACTTGATAGTTATTTGTATTGTAGTCCTTACATTTCTAATATATTACGAAACATGTCGGTTTATATCTATCCAGAGTTGAGTTTCAATCCGTTCGCTAAGCTAAGAACCCTAAATTGGAGACACAGAGCAAGACGATGCTGAAATCCGTTTTCTCAAAGGTAATAACTAGTAAATAACCAATCAATTTTTGTTTTCTAATTTGAATTCCTACGGATTGATTTTGGTTTCTTTCCTTTAAATGCAGTACGCTCGTGCTATTACGGGGAGAAATTTCTCCAGCAGACGCAACGAGAGTCAAGGTAACAGAAACGAAAACCCTTTTTGTCCTCAATCAAAGATTATCTAAGATAAAAAGCACTTGATAACGTGAAAAATTAGACCTTAATCGACGATGAAATTTAGAAACTGGCTTTGGTTAGCTTCATTCTTTTCCCTTGATTAATCTAGAAACTGGGCTCTGATAAGCTTCATTCTTTTCCTCTGCTTTCTCCCCTGTAATCTAGAAACTCGATGACCTGAAAAAATGAAACCTTTAAGAAACTGCCTATGATTAGCTTCAATCTTTTCATCTGTAGAAACTGGCCTTGACTTTGCGTGAGAGATGCCCTTGTGCTTTCGTTTTACTTCCTTACACAACTCTGATATGATCATTCTAGTATATAGGAGACGCGTATTAAGATTTAAGCACTTGATGGCCTGAAAAATGACACCTTTATGTATCAAATCTAGAAAATGGGCTTGACTTGCGTGAGACATTAGTAATCACAATGTGCTAGTCTTTATGTTATATAGACTAGTAATCACAATGTGCTGCGTATTGATATTTTGTCACAGTGCGCTTCTGGCCCCTGATTAGCATAATTCATTTCCCTTGAAATCTACTAGGAAGTAGCTTAGTCTTGACATATTTTCTTGATTAAACCCAAACAGGTCTGCGTTTCTGCTCCTCCACCGCACATTCTCCCAGAAACAATTCGGGGATGTCTGCTTTCAGCGAGAACACTAAGCCAGTTCTCTCTTTGGGGCGGAAATTTTTGGATGTGGGAATGGAGACTGCATGTGTAGGGGCTGGAACTGCTTGTGGATATGTTCTTGGTATGTAGGGTGGAGATGATTTATGATTGTATAAATTCGAATTTCCTTGCCTAATCTTCTTTGTTTTTTTTTTTTTTTTGCTTGTTTGTTCCTCTTTCAGCTGCTGCTATAATGCCTGATCATGCAGCACCTCTCATAGAAGATGAAGAGGTAATTTGTAATGGAATGTAATGAGTTTTTTTTTTTTTTGTCTTTTTTTTTTGTGCGTGTTGCTTGTGGTTAATTCGTTAGTCTCTCTCATGTTTCCAGATAACTAGGTCTTTTATGAAAGAGACCCAAGAATTCATTATGGAGCACGGTGAGCCTGAGGATTTGAAAAAACTGGAGGAATTAAGGGGGTCTTTGGTTATTGGAAAGTTGTAAAAAACAAGATTTCTGTTTCAAGTATCTTTATATCTATAATCTATCAATGTTGTACTTGTAATGACAAACAAGTCTAGGTTTTCTGTGTTGACTATCTAACTTGTAATAATAAATGTGTGTGTTCGTTTTGACGATCATATATGTTCTTTGGATTATTATTGTTCATCTTCATATGTTCTCTGTTTCGACTGGATGTTGATCTCCTGTGGTTCATGACTTAAGTCGTCTCTTTTTTATCTTTACTCTACTTATTACACTTTGCCTTTGGAGTTTTATCCTTGCTTAGATTTGATCTTCCGATTGACAAGCTTCGATTCTTGAGTAATGCTACTAAAATATAAATATCTTTTTGGGCTATGTCTTGTTTACTAGTTTGATTTCCAAGTGTTTTGCATTTGCACCACACCCACACGTGGCTCTGCCCAAGTTGTGTCTTAACCTGAAAGGCTGAGACTTTACTTTCTTTATTTTTTTGGTCCTTTAATTTCTATTTATTTTGTAGTACGACGGAACCTGTCGGATTATATCTCGATTCGCTAAGCCAAGAACCCTAAATCAGAGCAAGATGATGCTGAAATCGGTTTTTTCCAAGGTAAATAACAAATAACGCTCTCAAATTTTGCTTCACACCCATTTTGATTCCTTTCCTTTGAATTGCAGTACGCTCGTGCTCGTGCTCGTGCTGTTGCCGGTGCTCGTACCGAGAGAAATTTCTCCAGCAGACGCAGCGAGAGTCAAGGTAACAGAAACGAGAACCCCTTTTCTCTCAATTGATGATGAAATCTAGGAACTGGCCTCTGATTAGCTTGATACTTTTCATCTGCTTTCTCCCTTGAAATCTAGAAACTTGATTACCTGAAAAACTAGATCTTTATCGATGATGAAATCTTAGAAACTGTGCTCTCTGATAAGCTTCCTTCTTTCCTCTTGAAATCTAGCAACTTGATGACCTGAAAAATGAAATCTTTTTATTGATGATGGAAATCTAGAAACTGGGCTCTGATCAGCTTCATTCTTTTCCTCTGCTTGAAATCTAGCATAATACAGTTCGTCTGCTTTCTCCCTTAAAATCTAGAAACTTGATGACCTGAAAAACTAGACCTTTATCGATGATCAAATTCAAATATAAGATTCTGGCTTTGGTTAGCTTCTTTCGTTTCCTCCATTTAAATCTAGGAGCTTGCTTAGTCTTGACCTCCAGATTTATAGAGGCTTCATTAACTCTCGACATTAAACCCAAACAGGTCGGCGTTTCTCCTCCTCCATCTCACATTCTCCTCAAGACATTTCTTTGGGGAAGCCTACTCTTTTTGCAGTGACCGTCTTCGGTGGTACATTCGTCTACATGATAACAGGTATGAGAATTTCTATTCGAGTTTTTTGTTTCCCTTCATCAAATTCAACACTATTTATTCATTCATTCATCCCCAGATATTGTCATGTACAACGTACACAACAGAAGACTTAAAACAATCAGAGAGGAGTACAAGAATCTCCGTGACATTTCTAAGAAAGTATCTGAGAAGCTTTTCGCAGAGGGAAATAGACAACGTGGGTTTCTTTGTGCTTTTACAGAAACGTAAACAACTTTTATCTTATTTTTTTTACACTTGATTCTCCCCCTTCTCTCATGTTTCAGGTGTTGGAAACATTCAAGAAAACTGAGTCATCGGTCCATGATTAGGAGAAGATGTTGTTGTTGGGATTTCTGTTATAACTTTTAACCATCTATCTTGTAATAACAAAGACTGATCACGTTTTTCTTTGTTTTCGACTGGATGTTGGTCTCTCATGTTGATCAATTAATTGCTCTTTCCCTGTTGTTATTGGTGTATATTTTGCCACATCAGAATTGTGTGTATGAGATATCTAAGAAATTGCTACTTTGATTTCTTCATGGACTTTTGTGGCTACTGCTTTGATAAGTCTCTGATATTGAATTCTTCCACACATCTCGGTCGGATCCAAAGGTGCATGCGGTATATGTATCTGCATGTTCTTAATGAAACGAACACATGAGGGGTTTTTGTGTTAAGTTTTGACGATTTTGTTTGGAGTTTGTAGAGAAAAATGTGTTAGGAGTCCCAACCCAATGATGTTACTGTTCATGGAGAAAGATGAAGCAAGACTTTAAGGGAATTAACATCAGCTTGACACTCTGTTTCCAATTCGAAGGCATAATACAAATGGTTCGGTGTCTCCTCAGTCTTTTGATGACTTTAGACAGTAGCTTTTATAATATGCTTGACATACGTTCATAATCCAGGATTATTCCATGAGAGTTTTGGTAGGGGGAGTATGATCTTGCAGATGTATCCTTCCATTATATTCATTCATTTCTTTCCAAGCATGACGAATCGTAACTCGAAAAAAACCTAAATTGTTAATCTAGCTAAAGCTACTTTTGTAAAGATCAACAACTCTACTTGACGAGATAGTGAAGATTTTATCATTTCTCTTTTTCTTTCTTATCAAACTATGTTTTTGTTTATCTCTCTGATTCGCAAGGCTTCAAAACTCTAGGTAAAGCTACTTCTGTAATACCTCACTTTTCATTCCTTAATGACATTTTAGGTACTATTTGGCACACACACACAAAAAGAGTTATAGTGATTCGTGATTAATGGGTAGTCTTTTAAAATATATAGTGGGTTTAGACCAAATTGGTATGAATTAGTGGTTAGATGAGCACAATGGAACCATGAATTAAAAAATAGTACCAAGTTACCAACGTACTTGTTTTTGGTCGACTGACTATCCCAATTACAATATCCATTTCAAATTCGTAGACCCTACCATTCTCTCCTCCAAAACTGGACTCCACTCTTTTATATACCAAATTTTCTATCTATACGGATCAATGTCTAAATGTCACATTTCTTCCACACACAAGAATAATTAGCACGGCTGTTTATACCGGACTATATCTACATAACATATGTGAAGATGAATTTTAAAAAAGTAACAACTTGTTTTAAAGTTTAAACCATTGAAGCGATCGATGAATTTTTGGTCGATTGACTATCCCAACTAGAAAATCAATTGGCTGTTGACTTTTAAGAAGAAGCAGAAAACTAGAAAAGAAAGGAAAAAGACGGTCATACATAGTTCATGAGCTCTCGCTAGCTGTATGTCGTTGATTTTAAAGAAAATAGTCCAATTTGATTAGTCATGGTCACTATTTCTATATCTTGTGTTCTTATTCTCTATATTCCTTTTACTTTGTAGTAGCTTTTCAACGTTGAAGTTATTTCGTTTAGGATTTCCTTATCTTTTAGAAAACTAAAAAAGTCCTAATGTAAAATTAAGCAAATTAATCCTAGTAAAATGGTTTATGAACCATTCCATTTCCATCATGTATCTTCTGGTGTCGGACAAGAAAACGCCATTAATTTTCTTATTGCGATTAGGTGGCAGTAAATTACTCTAGTTTTGGACATATGTATTACGATGGTTGAAAACTCTATAGTGGAACTATTTTCATCTATGTAGAAACTGCTGGAGACCAAGAGTCCAAAATATTAATGTAAGATAATCATAATTCGAAATAACACACACTCTTAAGGACCCACGCATGCACCCAGAATATGGTAGATGATAATATATGTTTTTATCTGTTCACTTATTTAATTTTTGCTTTGTCATTGTCTCACTCACATAATTCAATTATCCCATTCCCTTTAGATAGTCCTTTTCTTTTTATTTCAACTTCAAACTTGACAACAACAAAAAATCAACTTTTCCTATCATAAAGCCACTCTTAAAATTCATTTCCATGTCTTTTTATGCTTCAAACATGGAGAGATTAAGGGCATAGCTTACGAACTTTTGTTCAACACAATTATCCACCAAAATGAAGTGGTTTTTAATTCTGGTTCATTTGAATTAGATCCCGGTAGTATTCTATGTACGTGAAGGTATAAGACTTAGACATGTGGGTAATAAGATCTTCTACTTTTCTAAACTTTATATGAATCAAAATTTCTGGTTATTCTTCATCAAATATTATTTCATGTAAATATGTGTTCTTTGATTGATATAAAAGCTTTATTTAAATCAGTTTCTTCATCCTAGCAAGATGGCATCCGAGTCCATTGTTACTTAATTTTGTCACTGTAACAAGATTGAAAGTTTGAAATCGCTAATAATTGAATAAGCCTAGCTGCAGCCTAGGTGATAAGGTTTTTGACTGAATTGTATATCAATATGTCTATTAGACATTATTAAATAATAAATATTGGAACAATGATACGGTTCTGTGTGTCTCCTCCATTCACGTTTCCATGAACTTCTCCCCTTAAATATTGGTCTTTTGGTGACTTTAGACCGTAGCTTGACATATACATACCGATCAGTATTCTTGTTGTTGTATCAAGAAACCATGTTTAAGCACATGTTCAATCTCAGTATTGTTGCCTCAAGATTATTGATCAAGTGATATATTTTTGGGTCTATATTTTTTTGGCATAAGGAATGGAATAATAAGAACCTCCAGATTCTTTTATAGGCTCAAATCTTCTTCTTGTTTTTTTCCCCATCTCTACAGTTTGCCACAACTTTAAAAGAAGATGTAAAACCTTGAAAGTTGTAAAAGTGTGTAAGTTTCTTGAAACTTGCCATTAGTAAAACAAGTAAGTTCGAGAGAGGACAATACAAAACTAAAAAGGTCTCTGACTAAATACTGTCACTCTTCCAAGTAAGTTATTACATGGACAAACGCAAAAATCTTCAACGCCTCAACCAAACTAAGCCCCCCTGATAAGAGAAACCAGCAACGAACAAAACCAAAGAAGAAGAAGACGAAGAATCAACAATCCAAATAGGGAAATTGCATTGCCCCTGAAATATGTTCTGTGTGGTAATGGTGGCCAAACCTTGGAAGATACACGCTTCCTCATCCTGGTTCTTCACCTGAAAATACATGTTAAACGCATACGACGCGTTCCCATTTGCATCAAGACCATTGCAAGAAGATCCATAACCAAGAGCCGTGCAATCAGAGTAAGTGCAGGCAAAATCAATGTTCTTAGCAAGTTTCGTCAAATCTTTAGCTTCTGGATTAAAGCTACACCACTTGTTCTGTAGATACGTCACGTTTTGAGCACCAACCAAGAGCTTGTTCTGTCCTTGACCTGAGAGATCTATAGGAAACTTTGGTGTCCCTCCCGTCGTATTTGAATATCCCCCAATGCCTCTCAAAGTCTCCAGGTGCTATGCTTTTCGCATCCTCATCGAGTAATCCGAAAAAGTAGACCTCAATGTATATTGGTCTCAATGGAGTGCCTTTGTTTGCTCCAAGCTTTGGTAAAGACCGTTGTATAATCTGTAAGCATCGCCTGCTACGATAGGCATGTCTCCATGACCAACAGCTTTCAAAGACGATACCAAAGTGTCGAAATTTGCATCGAAAACGTTCGTGTAAGAAATGCCGTGGTCATCTACAGGCTGAGCTCCATCGAAGAAGGCGTAGTTGAGTGGGAAATCATCGTTACCATAGAGACTCAAGAAGGGGTAGATGTTGATTGTTATAGGAGCATTGTTCTTGGTAAGGAAGTCTACAATCTGAGTCATTTGAGCAATGATCTCAGGACGGAATCTTCCTGCAGATGGCGCTGCTTCCATATGTTCATAAACTTTAGACAAAAGTTCATATTCGCGTTATGAATGTATGTCTATTAGATGAACGTATTTCTTTTGCTATATGCTGATAGATGAACGTGTTAATGTCCTTTTTAAAGCATTTGTTTGGTTAAAAACTGCATGCATGAACATTATTTTTAAAAGTATTAAAGTCTCAACTGCATGGATGGACAATTACAAATACAATATCCATTTCAAGACATGTCAAATTCGTAGACCCTACCATTCTCTCCTCCAAAACTGGTCCCCGCTCTTTTATATACCAAATTTTCTATCTATACGGATCAATGTCTAAATGTCTCATTTCTTCCACACACAAGAATCATTAACACGGCTGTTTATGCCGGACTATATCTACATAACATATGTGAAGATGACTTTTTAAAAAAGTAACAACTTGTTTTTTTTTTTTTGGTCAACAGTAACAACTTGTTTAAAGTTTAAACAATTGACGCGATCGATGAATTTTTGGTCGATTGACTATCCCAACTAGAAAATCAATTGGAAAAGGACGGTAGGTCCCACTTGATTACCCTAAACTACTAAATTAGGATGTTAATTTCTTTAGTAAGAAAGACATTGTTAAATAAAGGATGTATGATTAAAAACCCACGCATATATCACTCTAAAGATCACGACTTTCAAGGGAGGCACCCTAATGATTAAATCGTTATTTATTATTTTTTTTTTGTTCGAGTGTGTATACTTATTTTTAGTTTTATATATTTCGAGTGTATATACTTCGCATAATTATGTATACAAAATTCAATAGCTTCTTATACATACGTAAGCACTAAACATAATAGCAAAACTGCAAAAGCTTGAAGCCTCAACAACTTTCGCTGTTATGATATTTTCAACAAACGATAACCATCACCGCATTTTTTGAATTGAAACCAATGAGTAGTTGTCAGAAATAAAAGCCGACAAATCAAGTTCATGAACTTTTGTTTTCTTGGAAAGTTGGAGCTAATTAAGATAACTTTTCAGGTTAATTAATACTAACCCTTTCCAATGGTTTCTCACCACCTTTTCAAGGAGGGAGCTTGACGTATGTATGTTCATAATAAGGTTTAGACATAAGTTCATATTCGCGATATAATGCATACATGTCTATTCTAGCTAGGAACGTATTTCTTTTGCTAATATATCTATATATATCGGGATCTCTCTCTCGTAATAGCTAAATGAACGTATTAATTCATGTCCTTTTAAGAGCATTTGTTTGGTTAAAAACTGCATGCATGAACAATTAATTACAATATCTCTTCAACTCGTGTCATATAGACATAGTATGATATATGTAGACCCTACCATTCTCTCCTCCAAAACTGGACCACTCTTTGAATGTCTAAATGTCGCAATTCCTCGACACACGATCACGAAAATAAAACGGCTGTTTATGCCGGACTATATATAACATATGCAGTGTAAATATAGTATCATATACTATATAAGCTTTATCAATAAATAAATAAAAAATCATACTATATAAAACCTCTCATCGATTTTGAAAAACTAATTTGTAAAAGTAGAAATAAATGGGTAATCAACTAGATAGGCTTTTAGAAAGGTACTGTATAAAACTAAAAGCGTTTTGAAAACTACAATCTTTTTGTTTTCTATAAAAACGAATTTAGCTTTGTTTTAGAAACAAATAATGATATTAAACCACCAAAAATAGGACTTTGTCTAGTTTTTCAACATATATTTTCTTAGTCCGATTTTGTTATATCTTGTAATTCCTATAGAAGATTAGCGTCTTACGGTACTAAATTCTAACTCTTTCAAAACCATAAAGGTTTTCGTTTTTTTTTTTTAAATGATTTGGATATTTCAATTTTGACGTCGTGTTTCTTGTTAATGTTTTTCGAAATTCTTTTGTTTTCTCGAAGTTTCGGTGTTCATGCATGTAAATCAACATTTTCGAACATTTTTTGTTGGTTCGAGTGTAGGAAGGAGTAGGATGCATGTATATATATATATATATATATATATACGTTTCTATGTCTTCCTATAACTATATATGTATCCAATAGTCAAAAGCTGAAAGCCTCACCGCCTTATGATACTATATGTCTTCCTATAACTATTTCGCTGTTATGATACTTCCAGCAAACGGCTAACCATCTTTTTTTTTTTGGGTTAAAAACCAATAAGTAGTTGTCAGAAATAAAAGCAGACAAAATAAGCGGAGCAAAAGTTCAAGAGCTTGATGGAATCAATTTTTTTTTAATGTATTTTTGGAATTTGGAAAGTCGGAGCGAAGTTAACTTTTCTGGTTAATATTACTTACCATTTCCAAGGGATTCTCACCACTTTTTCCAAGGAGGGAGCTTGACGTATGTATATGTTCGTAAGCATAGGTTTAGACATGTATAAGTTCGGCTTTCGCGATATGAATGAATAATGTCTATTAGGTGGACGTATTTATATGCTAATATATGTCCCTCTCCTGATAGATGAACGCATTTAGGCACTTTTAAAGCATTTGTATAATATTTGTAACTAGATTAGATGATTTATGCATGAATCTCTTGTGGAAAACTTTAGAAGCTTGTACATGTTACAACCGGGAGTAAAATAAAATCGAATCGATCTACACTATTATTACAAAGTAAAATATATGAAGGCGGATTGAGCGAAATAAAGTTATGCATTTTCACTCATTTATTGGTTGTGTTAAACTTAATACACTAATAGGAAGCTGATTTATTTAGTAAGAAACTACAAATTAAAGACGCTATTAACTATAAAAGCCGGCATATTAATATAGTTACTCTAAAAGATGATGAGTTTAACAAATGTAAAAAAGAAATGATCTAATCTTTGATTAAATCGTTCTCCGAGAAAAAAGGTCACACTCTCGATGACGTGGCTGGTACACACTTCTTTTCACCCTTGACTCGTTGAGTCTCGCTGAATCCTTGACTCTTTGACTCCCTCGCTGAATCGTTTTTAGGTCTCCCTTCTTCCCGAATCCGAATCCTCCGCCGTCTCCGCTGCTGCTCCGATGACGAAGACGAAGGATTCCGAAAACCAACACTACCCAAACGTTCTAGCAAAAGTAAAGGCCTACACTAAGGTGTTGGAGAAGCTTAGAGAATGAGAGGCTCCATTTCCTCCAGATTTCGAGACTTCACTTTGGCAACACTTTAGCAGACTTCCTGCTCGGTAAGATTCTCCTTGTAACTCGACACTTGTTCTCTGTTTCATCAAGGTTTTGCTATCTGTGGATTTTATAATTTTAGGAAGAGGGTTTTGCGAAAAGGGCTTTGGTTTTGCTGTTTCCGGTTGATTTCGTAGATTAATTTAGTCGACAAAATCACCATAGCTCTCTCTCTTAACACGTGTCATGTGTCTCCAGTTGATTTTGGGAAAATGGACTTTTTGGTTTTGCTGTTTCCGGTTGATTTTGTCGATTATCCACACTGTATTTGGATTGGTTTCCTGAGTAGATTATATTTAGTTGACAAAATCACCATATCTCTCTCTTCTCTGCAGATATGCTATGGATGAGAAAATCAGTGCAGAGGATGTTCTCATCCACATGAAACTGATGAAGAAGATGCTTGAAGGAGTTGGCATCGTGGTTCAAGTTGTTCCACTAAATCTGAAGGAAGATGACCAAAGCTCTGAACAACCAAGCAACCCTGCGTTGAAGGAAGATGACCAAGCAAAAAAAGATCTTTTGGTTCAAGATCCTGGAGTTGGTATCGTGATTGAAGCTGTTCCTGCCTTGGTTGATCATCACGTTGGAGCTGGTGATAATGCAACATTGCCCACTGAGTGAGTTTTCGTGTCTCTGTTTTTGTATCTATCACTTTGCCTTACTCTCACTTTTAATATAAATCATTCTCTTGTTGTTGCAGACACATGATGATCAATTTTGTCTCAGTCAACCTTGATCATCAAGCAAAGGCTTTCCATGAGCTCTCCTTCCTTCTTGGTGCTGAGCTAGGACTTCAGATCTTGGAGACTAGTTCCTTTGCTTCAGAGGATGGGCTTTCCTTGGATGTCTTCGTTGTGGATGGTTGGTCTCGAGAGGTAGAAACGTTAATATAACTTTTAGTTTTTGTTTTCATTTTCGTTTTTATCACAAATTTACTCCTTTCTTTCTTTATTCATTTTGAATGATGCAGGAATCACAGAGACTAGAAGACGTACTAAGGGATGAAATAATTAAATTTGAGAGCAGAAATATCCTGGGGCAATCCGTTTTCTCGAGGGTAAGAAATACACCATCTCGATCTCTCTGCCTTTTTTACTTCGATTTCTTTCCTTGTGAGCTTAAAATAAGAGAAACGATTGGTTGAAAATGATTGTTTATTGTGTGGTGGGGTTACGTGTAAGATTTAGAGAATATGCGTTTCCTTCCTTTTGTTTATTTATTTGCAAGTGTCGGTGTAAATAGTGGATCCTGAATTATCTCAATCTTTTAACTGTTTCCTTATTTTTCTCTCTCTTTCTAGATCTTCTTCGACAGCTACACGCCTAAGTTTTCCAACAGGAAGCCTAATAAGGCAAGCATCTTTGATGCTCCTGTAGAATCACTGAGGAAGCATTTAGTTGTTGGCTGCTCAGAGAGGCTCTTCAACAAGCTTTATGGACGAGCAGAGGAGGACCCATCTTTTGCTTTGAAGCTCATCAGAGGTGCTTCTTTCATCCAGAGGAACAAGGCTCGGCTCATGAGCAAACTTCTCAAGGACAAGAGTTGTGAGTACACTCACACCAGAGCATTCAACAAGAAGTTTGCTGCTCTCTCTGTAGCCAAAGCAACAGCTACACTCGCTGTGGCTGCCTTGTTTGGAGTGTTTGCAGTGGGATCTGGCATCATTCCAGCTATGGAAGAGAAGGAAGACAGAGCTCTACAGTTGCAGGAGGTTAAGGATAGCTTCAATGATAAGTTGGCTGGGTATTACAAACAATCTCGCAGCTTCTTTCAAGAAGGTCTCAACAGTAACCTGAAGAAGATGGACTCCAAGTTGGAAGGTCAAAACATGAAATACTCCAAGTTGGAAGAAAGAGTTCGAGTCCTAGAAGAAGCTGGTGCCAAGAAAAGCTCTTGGTTTGGAGGTTGGTGGTCCAAGTAAGGAAAGAAGCAGAAGAATGAACACTAAAGCCCTTGTAATAATGAAAGAAAAACCTATCTTGTTTGTTTGATCGTTTTTTTGGACCAGTAGGTTGTTTAAGCACCATAACTTATTCCTTTTGACCTATCTTAGCTTGTTTGTTTGATCGTTTTTTTTGGACCAGTAGGTTGAATTCTCTGTTAAGCACCATAACTTATTCCTTTTATGTTATCTTTTGTGATCTTGTCCAAATGTTGTTGACTGACATGATTATGATCTGTATCACATGTTTGCTTTGCTGCAAAGTCTGTTTCGTTTTACTGTTTTCTCCACAGCAGAGACGTTCTTTTTTGGACACAAGTGGAAGAAGGGTACAAAGATTTAGCGGAATGATCTGCAGCTTTGTGCTTTTTTTGACTTCTGTTGGCTGTTGGTTAAGTCCGAGCTGTTAACTTCTCGCCCTGGACTGGATTTCTTTCTTCTGATTGGAATCCATATTTTCTGATTGTTTGAGATGGAGTTCACATATGAATCACAAGTTTGCTTTTCTTTGGACAGAAGTGGAAGAAGGTCACAAAGATGTAGCGGTAAGATCTGCATCTTTGTCTTTTTGGAGTTCTGTTGAATGTTGGTTAACTTCTCGCTCTGCATTTATTTCTTCTATTTGGAATTCATATTTGCAGGACATGGAAACCCCAGGCCCTTTGAGAAGCGCAAGCATGCTGCATACCTTAATCTAAAGTTAAGTGGATAAAGTTTTGTAAAGATGATGTTTGAAGGATCCAAGAGTCCACTTAGTCGAGAAATCTATCTAAAATCTAACCTCTCCTCTTGTCTATGCAGTTAGAAGATGTAGAGCTGGATGTTAAGATGAAAAACTACGATTGGAGGCAATCTTCTCGGGAAACATTCTTACACTGTAGGGTCCAGGAGCTTGAGACCCAGTTGGATAGAGAGAAAGATGAATGCAAGAGGTAATGACTGTTTCCACCTTGATGTTTTCTTGGAACTCATTCGGATGCAATATATGTGATTTGGCATTATTCTGGACTTGATCTTTTGGTGACGAATGCTGTTCAATGCTTTTTCATGGCAGGATTACTTCAAGAACGAAGAAATTCATGAAAGAATATAGATATAACATGTTTCTATCTTGGACGACGAGGTGGGACGGGCTCAGTTTGAGAGGCATCTCAAGGCTACTGGTTGTGTGCTGGAACGAGATGACAGAGCGTCACGCCTATATTGATATGGCCATGGTGAATGCTCATCTCGTTTACGGAGGGCAACACACAACCATCAGCCTTGAGATGCCTCTCAAACTGAGTCCGTCCCACCTCGTCGTCCAAGATAGGAACATCTTTACGATGCTTGAAATCCCAATGGAACGGCATGTTCCCCGAACTCTGGGAGAATCAACCGGCAACCCATGGCCATTTTTGAGAATTATGTGAGGGATTCAGCTCAGCAAACCGGAGTTGAACGATGAAGGAGATGATCGGGAAGCTATCCTCATCCCTGAAGGTATCGCAGAAGCTGGAGGAGGATTACAAGCTGGAGTTTGAGGCCGCTTCTTGCCAGAAGAAAAGGATAAGCGACTTGGAGTCTCAACTGGCGCAAGCGCATCCTGATGCGATGCTGGCATTGTCAGTGGTCGGGTTCGCGAGCTGGAGGAGATGGACAAAAGTTTCCTCTTTTTTTTTGCCGCGCCAACAATGTGTTCGCCTCGCATATCACTTCGTCAAAATTGTTTCCAGCAAAACCAGAACGAGCCCTGGCATGTCACCCACCAGAGCTTTCCCTTGCTGTTTCTCGAGCTGACATTGAGTAAGTCTCCTCCTGCTATTCAAAGCTGATGAGCCTGTATCCGGAATTTGCAGAGTAGAACCGCCTGCAATCAGACACGCCAAGTCAAAATAAGGTCTACTAACAAATTCAAAACCACAAAACAGGTAGTATTCGCATATGTACCTCGACGAACAGGAGCCTGATCCAAATCTATGAACGGAGCAGGAAAATCGTATGCCGAAGTAGCACAGTTCGCTTCTTCAAAACTTGATCGCATTTGATCCTATATGGTGCTTCTGCAAACACGTGGGAAAAACCAAAGGTTAAAACAACCAAGTACTTAGACGAACAATGATTAAGACAGAAACAGCTCTTAATCGTTAAACTAATTAAAACTAAAATTAATTCCCCCTGACCAACTGCGTCCGCCTAAGCTTTGGGGATCCTGTCAAAATCGAAATCCCCCACAGAAGCTTTGTCGATCGTGCGGTTATGGCCAGGAGAGGAGTAAAACGAGCCGGGAAAGCGATTGTTCCCCTTCATTGAGCAAAGCTGGTGGAATTCGTCGATCCAAAACATAACCCCTGCTCGCACAACAATACTTTGAGCGCGATTAGGGTCCGCGGACAGATCTGAGGGAGCGCGATCTTTAGATTAGCCATGATCTCCACGAGAAACGGAGGGAGGCCGCCGACTCATGCTTCCTCGGAGTGGTGATCTTCACTCCATACAGAGCCTTGAGGTCTTTGATTTCATCTGAGGTGATCTTAGATCTCTCGTGAGGACCATACTTCTTTTGACAACGTTTTTTCGCAGCCGCAGCAGTTGGACGTGTTTCCGCCATAAAACTCGAAAGCAACTAAAGCTTAACTCATTTTCGAAAAAAACGGATTCAAAACAAAACAAATAACTCTTTGCAGAAAGAAGACAATTTTTTCTCGAAAACATGTAAACAAAAAAAAACATAAATAAAGAACTTAAAGCAAGAAGAATGGAAAGAAGAAATTACTTTGGGAAGAGTAGCGGAGACGTGCACAGTTAAGGAATTGTAAGATAGTGGGTTAAATATAGCAATAAGTGTTGTTACCAAAATCGAGAGAAAAATCTTTTTCTCTTCATCTCAATCGTCTATCTCATGTAATTAAAGATCCGATTCTCAAGATACGCATGATTTAATCCGAGAGCTATCTTATTTCCAACTACTAAAAATCCCCAAAAAAATCCTTTAAATTCGAAGTTATCCGTATATTCTTTTTGCTTCAGGATTTCGAAACTATCCGGAATTTCTCTAAAATAAAATATACAAAAGTTTAAAATTCTTGTATGAAATATTAGTTTTCCTGCTTTCTGCTTATCAAGTATTAAAGTAGGAGATCGAGTAAAAACTGTTCAATGGAGATCACCGAGAATCTGGAGAACGAACACCCAATATCATGCTGTAGCTGGAAGCCGAAGTGGATATATATAAGGCAACTAGGGCAAATGGAGGCGGATCATCTTTTACTCATTCTCTTATTCTCTTGTATGCTTAAGAGCTATCGCATTACGAATCTTCTCTGTAAACACATTTCTCATTGATATAAATTCATTTGGTAGATTTAAGTCATATCTCTTATTTGGTTCATTGTGGGATTTTTACCTACTTTTTTCTCATCTCTTCATTCACTCAAAATACTTAGGATGTGGGCATTGTATCTTACAATCATAAACGTTTCTGTATTTTACATAAAACAGTTAATTTCCAGTTAATTTAGCAATAGATATTTAGAGACTCGGTATTAGGAAGAAAATTAAAACTATAGTAAGATTTTCTTCGTTTATAATCATACTAAAATACGTTTGTTTCTTATCATTGGAATAATATGTGCTGCACTTTATTTGTGTTTTTAGACTTATGTAATGTGCTCCAGTGTATTATTATGTTTAATGTCAACTTGAATACTCCTAAACGAGGCCCAAACCTCTCTGCTGTGAAATCGAAAATCTCCGTGTAATCGAATCATAAAAACTGAATATCCCAAAGTTTTAGCACTTTAGAATCAGATACTTGCGGATGCTGGCTGCATGAAGATCGTTGTACGAGTAAGACGATAAGAGTCTATTTTTCATTTAACATTTCCAGCTTTACACTGAATCAACAGAAGCATTGTTATGTACAACAAATTAATCATTACTATATACACATACACATACATGATATGGACTTTGTTAATATAAGAATCAGCTTCCCCATCCGACCATTGTTCCAGGGCGGGAAAACGCGAGCCCTCGATCATACATACGTTGGATCTCTTCTCTGTACTCAGGCAGAGACTCATCAGGAATTGGTGGAGTCAGCTCCACCACATCACCCATCTTCAGCTTCCCCTTTAGGTCGCTTACAGGTCTCTGGTTCAGTCTCGGCCTTAGCTCTTCCTTTGCTGGTATCCCATACATGGACCACCTCGAGCTCCCTGGCCCCGCCCGGCTCAGCAGATCCGACAACGTAGAGTTCGCTGGGAACTCTTGCACAGACATCTGCAATGTTTCTGATTCGTTCAATATAACACAATCAACCTGTGCTAGAGAAGAGTTTATACAACAAAGTGACAAACCTTTTCATTTTCGATGACGATGACATAGACTGGTCCGTCCTGGCTACTGTTAGGCTTGTAAGAAGCCGGGCAGTCCTCAGAGTGAGAAGGAAACTTGCAAGGGGGTTTGATGGAATCAGAAGAACGGATGGAAGATCGGTCTTTGCTCATTGTTTCACAGTGCCAAGTTACAACCCACCGAGCCCATTCAACCATCTGAAGCACAAACGAAGAGTATTTGCAGTCACCTTCCTTGTACCTCCAGTGAGCTGCAAACCCAAACTCAGCTTGCAAATGCATCTCCTGTGTACGTATCTGGACTTCAAGTGGAACTGTTCCATTATCCATCACTACCGTGTGCAAAGATTGATACCTAGAGTTAAACAAAATCTTAAAAGTCAGATTCGTAAAACTTTTAACAAGCCATAGCAAGCTTAGACAAAAAAACATACCCATTGAACTTGGGATGAGTTATGTAATCCTTGAGCTTCCCAGGAACTTGAGACCATAAACTATGAACTACTCCTAAGGCCTTGTAACAATCTCCTTCGTTATTAACAATCAAACGTAACCCATGAATGTCGTGAATCTCATCTACAGTTAGCTTTTTCCTGAGATCATAAAGGCAACATCAACATTAGTCTTCTGGTTTCACTCACACTGTTTCATCTGTGAAAAGGGGAGGAACTAGGAAGGAGAGCTTACTTCAACATCTTGCAGTAGATACTATACAAGCTCTTGTGCCGACCACAGAGAACATGATAAGAAATGCCTTCTTTCTTGAGAGCTTCCTCCAACTTCTCTATAGCAGAAGTAATCATAGCTTCATCGAATGAATCCTCGAACATGGTTGACATCTCGTTATGCTGCTGCGGGTAAAGATGCTTGAAACAAAGATTCTCAAGCTGGACTTTCCATGTAGAGATTCCCAATCGATTAGCCAGAGGTGCGAATATTTCAAGCGTCTCTTTAGCAAACCTCTGCTGCTTCACTGGGGAGAGAGCGTATAGCGTCATCATGTTGTGCAGACGATCAGCAAGTTTTATAAGAACAGCTCTCGCATCTGCCATTGCAAGAAACATTGTATGCAAGCGATCTGCTTCCACAGTTTTACACGCCGTGTTGTTCTCTCTAGCGAGTTTGCTCAATTGGCTAAGCTTTGAGACCTATATACACATTGAGCTCAATTAGCTAACAAGCACCAAGAATCTCAACCAATAACAAGTCGATAGATGTTGCTTGTTTCTTACCCCTTCGACCAAATCAGCAACTCCTGCACCAAAGTTTCTGAGAATGTAATCATAGCTCATGAATGAATCGTCCATAGTATCGTGAAGCAGCCCAGCCACGACAACGGTGGAGTTAGCTCCGATACTAGCCAGCAACAAAGCAGTCTCAACGCAATGTTGCAAGTAAGGATCACCACTCGCTCTCATCTGATTTACACACATCAAAACGAAAACTTCAGTCACCAAACTCTAGAGAACATCCAAAGCCACTCGAAAATTCATGAAATTGTTTTTGTACCTGTCCTCTGTGAGCTTTCTCTGCTTCGTAAAATGCTTTGATAACGGATTCGTCTTTGAAGATTGAGTGCCTCAATTGAGCACGTCCTAGCAAATCCCTAGCATATGGCTGTCTAGTATCTGCTCCAAAACCATCTTCCATGGAAAACGTTAGCTCATCGACGAGAATCGGATCCGAAGACGAAGAAGACGATCCCAAATCGTAATCCACACACGAGCCTATTGCTTTCCTAACGAATCCATTGAATAATCCGCTAGCTCCTACGCGAAATGAGCCATGGAAGCTTCCGTCTAAACTCCGATCGCGAGAAGCTCTCATCGGAGGGCTGCAACTACACGAGACTGGGCCGTGAAGCACAGAGATGGGGCTTTGATGGTCCCGTCTAAGGTACGAGGAATTCGCAAATTTCGCCGGAGAATAACAGAAGGAGCTGCTCAAGCTCAGATCCTCACTCCGATCATGGCGCAGGGACGAGAATTCCTCTACTCCGGCTGAGAACGAGGAGCAGGAGGAAGCTAAGGATTTGACAGACGCGCCGGAGAAAAGGGAAGAGAGACCTCCGACGATTGGTTTCTGCGGCGTGGAAGGAGATGCCGACGAGCTCCTGAAGCTGAGATCGAGATCACAAGCGGTGATCTGATGCGGCGTGGAACAAACGCCGCTAGGTGGGCTAGCGTAAAGCGCTATGGTCGTCGCCACCACCATTGGAGCTCGCTGGTTCAGGATTTCGAAAATCAATGAACAAGAGAACGAATTAAAAGAATAAAGAATATCCAGAAATCCTTTGCAAATTCCCAGAATTAGCTCCTCGGATACGTCAATTTCCCGGGAATCAAAGTCACCTTTTTCTTATGGAAACTCAGAACACACGAATTCTAACACGAAACCCACCCAAATTTGAGAATCCAAATTTA
>CACVBM020001226.1:0-97436 GCA_902728155.2 Microthlaspi erraticum | reverse complement strand
TCTGGGTATTTCCTAAGCAGAGCTATAAACCGACGACGTTTCTTCAACCCTAGATCTCTCCTGTACTTACCTAAACCCCTAAGAGACATCGTCCTATCGGGCTGGCTCACGAGAATCTTCCTAATGTTCAACACCAGTTTCAACTTCTTATCTCTTTGAACAACGTTATCGAAAGTAAGCTCTTTCCTTCTCTTCACAGCAGCTCTCACCGGCTCGACAACGACACGGGGCTTCTTAGAAGCGCTCCAAAACCCGTACTTGTTCCCCAAAATCAATCCTTCCCCCAAAAACTGAGACCTCGCAGCTCGAATTGTGGACATGGGTAAATGGGATTTGACGGAAAGGTGAGGTTTTTCATTGAACGGAGAGTTGCAAGAGACGAACAAGGGTTTGTGAGCAGAAAGCAGAAGCTTAGTCTCCATTTGTGAGACTCAAAGACTGTGAATTTCACCGGAGAAATGTTTTAATCTCTACGACGGAAAACATAAAAATGAGATTCGAATTTCAGATGATGCGTAGGAAAACAAAAATCTCACCTTATCGCTTCGTTTCAGTCTCTTCTTCGAAAGAATTGGTTTCCGGTGGATTGGGGTTTAACGATAAAAATCATAAAACCCTTCTCTTTTTCCAATTTTTCATCTTGAAGCATCTCTCTGTCTCTGATATCTTCTTATAGGTCTTGAACGTAATATTAGACGAGAAGAAAGGGTAAATATGGAATTACACTACACCAAAAGCAAATCTCCTGTCTTATCAGAAAACGATGTCGTTTCTTCACTAGTTCTTACCACCGCCGTGAGGAGCTCAATGGCGAGGAGGCGCGAGCGACGTTCACCGGCGACGGAGGATTCGGAACGGCGGAAGAACCGAGACGAGACGAAATCGCGAGATGGTCAGGTCGGAGAGCCAGAATCCGATCGGAGGCTCATCGCCATTTTCGTGATCTTCTTCATCGCTATTCCCGCTGTTTCGATGGTCGTATACAAAGTCAAATTCGCTGATCGAGTCGTCGTCCAAACGGAATCAACAATACGTCACAAGGGACTCGTTAAAACCGATATTCATTTCCAAGAAATCCTCACTGTGAGTACAATGTTGGGAATCCATTTACGAAAGCTGAAAACTTTTTAGGATGAATTTGAATCAAGTTTGCTATCAATTTGTGTTCAGGAACATTCCAAGGCTTCAGAGAATTCGTCAACTAGACACTATGATTATCCAGTGTTAGCTTACATTACGCCATGGTAGGTTTCAGATGTTAGATACTGAAATTTGAAATCTTTACTGGATTCATATGCTACCAATGCTGTGCAGGAACTCTAAAGGCTATGATATCGCAAAGACATTCAACTCCAAGTTTACGCATTTATCACCGGTATGGTACGATCTCAAGAGGTATATATCAGTTCCAAATGCTTACATTATCTCCGTGTTTCCAGAGAAAGTCTGTGACATTTCCGGTTTCTCGATTGTCTAATAGCCAAGGGAATGGATTGGTTTTGGAAGGGAGACATAATGCTGATAAGGGATGGATCCAAGAGCTTCGATCAAGAGGAAATGCGATGGTAGCGTAACAAATGCGGTCGCTTCTCTGTATTTATTTGTCCTTCTTTGATGGTTTGAATTTTGATTCTCTGTCATGTAGATATTGCCAAGAGTTGTTTTAGAAGCTATTCCTGGGGAGCTGCTTAGAAAAAAGAAACTAAGGGCAAAAGCTATCAACCTTATTGTCACTGAGTGCAAGTAAGTGTCTCTCAAAGTCTAAAGATGAAAGTTTTGAACTTAGAGCTTGTCATCATAATTGCCTTGTGCTCTAGGGAATTAGAATATGATGGTATCGTGCTAGAGTCTTGGTCAAGGTGGGCAGCTTATGGCGTTTTGCATGACCCGGACATGAGGAAAATGGTATTACAAGCATAAACCCTCATGGTCATAACTCACAAGTCTTTAGCCTTACATGGGATTTGTGTATTCATTTCTTCTAGGCACTGCAATTCGTTAAACAACTTGGAGATGCTCTTCACTCCACGAGCTCACCGAGGAATAACCAGCAACATATGCAGTTCATGTATGTGGTTGGTCCACCTCGTTCAGAGAAGCTTCAAATGTACGATTTTGGACCTGAAGATCTTCATTTCTTGAAAGATTCGGTCGACGGGTTCTCTCTAATGACCTACGATTTCTCAAGCTCCCAGAACCCTGGCCCTAATGCTCCTCTCAAGTGGATAGATCTCACCCTCAAGCTCCTACTTGGTTCATCCAACAACATAGACACAAACCTGGCAAGAAAAGTTCTTCTTGGTATCAACTTCTACGGCAACGATTTTGTAATCTCTGGAGGTATATGTTTATGATTATAAACCATCCAAGCTTTGTTCTCTTCCCGCCTTTTTTTTTTCAAAACTAACTGAAACAAGACTGTTTTCTTGTGATCAAGATTCAGGAGGCGGAGGAGCAATCACCGGAAGGGATTACCTCTCGCTGCTCGAGAAACACAAGCCAGCTATACACTGGGATAAAGAGAGCGGCGAGCATCTTTTCATGTATAGAGATGATAAGAAGATGAAGCATGCTGTCTTCTATCCTACACTGATCTCAATCCTTGTACGCCTTGAGAATGCTCGTCTCTGGGGTATCGGCATTTCCATCTGGGAAATCGGACAAGGTTTAGATTATTTCTTTGATCTTTTGTAAGTTTCTTACTTTGCACACACTCTTCTGTTTTCTTAATGTTTTACTATAAATCAAATGCTGAGGAACCTTTTGTAGCTAGTCTAGTCTCTCTAGATAAAGGGCGTTTTGGTAAATATGCAGAACCTTAATGTTCTGTGGCCACACATTTGACATGCAATTTTGGTACTAATAAGTATGTCACTCTGCTCTCCTCCTCCCACCAAAACATGATCAAGAGACATCTCATCCAATATGCCACGTGTCGAGCAAGCGGTGGCTAGGATTGATTACACAGTCCACGTCAGCTTACTAGAAACAGCTTCAGGCTAGTTCTCACACTTTCTTCTTCCACTTCTTCTTCTTCTTCTTTGATCTTTCTTAAAAGTTTGATGATTCGGAGAGGCCAGTAGAAAGAGAAAGAGTGAGAGAGAGAGAGACATGGAAGCTCTGAAAACCGCTAGCTTTAGCCCTATGTCGGTTTTATCCGAGAAAAGATCAGAACCACGAAAGCCTTTCTCGCTCCCTAATCTCTTTCCACCGAAATCACCGAAACCAATCTCACAAGAAAGCTTGTTTAAGAGCTTCAATGGCGGACTCGCTCTTCTAACCTCTGTTCTCAGCAGTGCAACAGCTCCTGCTAAGTCTCTGACGTACGAAGAAGCTCTGCAACAATCTATGACCTCTCCGTCATCTTTTGATTCTGACGGCTTTATCGATGGGATATCAAGTTTCGTCACGGACAATCCTCTGGTCATTGCCGGTGGATTTGCTGCATTGGCTGTTCCGTTTGTTCTGTCTCAGGTTCTGAACAAAAAGCCGAAATCTTTTGGAGTTGAGTCTGCTAAGAGTGCTTATACCAAGTTGGGTACTGATGAAAATGCTCAGTTGCTTGACATAAGAGCCACTGCTGATTTCAGACAAGTGGGGAGTCCCAACATTAAAGGTTTAGGTAAGAAAACGGTTACGACTGTTTATAACGGAGAAGACAAGCCTGGTTTTCTGAAGAAGCTTGCCTTGAAGTTTAAGGATCCTGAGAACACCACATTGTACATTCTGGACAAGTAAGGCTCTTGGACTCTCAAAGTTTTTCTCTTTTTATTGGATGAAAGTTACAAATATTGTTCATTAGCTGTTTAAATATCTGTATAACGTTGTAGTTGGAGAGAAACAGAGTAGCATTTTAGATGTTACACATTGTTGCTGTCAATAGTTAGTTTAATACAGTCTAATTGTGTGAATGGAAAGCCAGGTTTGATGGAAACGCCGAGCTTGTTGCAGAACTAGTGGCTCTAAATGGATTCAAATCAGCTTACGCCATTAAAGATGGTGCAGAGGGACCTAGAGGCTGGTTGGTATGTGTTCCTCTTCCTCTCTTCCCACATTGCTTTGCTCCTTCAAGTCAAAATTGTGATTTTCTTTTCTTTTTTCTGGTTTTGCAGAATAGCGGCTTGCCTTGGATAGAGCCAAAGAAGAATCTCAGTCTTGATTTGAGCAGTTTGTCAGATGGTATCAGCGGTGTATTTGGCGTGAGTATACACAGTTTTACATTCATTTAAGTTCCGTAATGAACATTTTGGGAAATGGTTTCAAAAGAGGAGAAACGTAAATGTATACAGGAGAGTTCTGGTGGCGTCTCTGTTGCTCTTGGAGTAGCTGCTGCTGCTGGATTAAGTGTTTTAGCATTTACAGAGGTCTGTTTTATCTCTCTTTCTCCATCTTCTTGGAGTAACTTCTAAAATCTCATCTCTGTCATCATCCCAACAGGTTGAAACTATACTCCAACTACTAGGATCAGCGGCGCTTGTTCAGCTTGCAGGCAAGAAGCTCCTATTCGCTGAGGCAAGTTCTTCTTACGCCGAGATTCGGTTTAAGTTTTGTTTCTTGAAAAAAGGAAAAAAAAAAAAAAAAAAAAGAAATAGGATAATTAACGCGAAGTATAAAATAAAAAAATAAAATACAAAAAAATTACAGAAAAAAGCAAGAAGCTCCTATTCGCTGAGGCAAGTTCTTCTTACGCCGAGATTCGGTTTAAGTTTTGTTTCTTGGAATTGGTGATGTGTTGATGGTACTTTCTTTATATCCTCTACAGGACCGGAAGCAAACTCTAAAACAAGTGGATGAGTTCTTGAACACAAAAGTTGCTCCTAAAGAACTTGTTGATGAGTTAAAGGTAAAGTAACTTTTTAGATATCTCCATTGATTAGTGATGAAACAGTCAATAATTCAACATTGAGTAACAGGAAATTGGAAAGGCTCTTCTTCCTGCATCAACAAGCAGCAAAGCTCTTCCCGCACCAGCAGCAGCAGTAGCAGAAGAAGCAGCTACAACCACCACCACCACCATCGCTAAACCAGAACCTGAGCCAGAGACAAAGCCAGAGGAGATAAAACTAGAGCCAGAGCCGAAGCTAGAGCCAGAGCCAGCGATCAAAGCAGCCGCCACTGCACAAGTAATCTCAGAGCCAGAGCCAGCGGTTGAAGCCGCCACTGCACAAGTAATCACAGAAGCAGCCAAAACAGAAGCGAAACCAATATCTCATTCAAGACCTCTCTCTCCATATGCATCGGTGATGTTTCTACTCTTCTCCTGAAACCTTTTTTCACAGAATATCACATGAATAGGCTCATTTTAGTGGAAAAGGATGAAACTTTTTAAATCTGATGTATGTCTTTCTTGGCTCTTTTGCAGTACCCTGACTTGAAGCCTCCAACATCTCCGACACCATCGCAGCCTTGAAAAGCCCTTATAAAAAAACAGCCACCTTTGTACTTATTCTGGTTTTCCCTCCTTTTCTTTTCGCTTTTTTTTTTTTTAACTTCGAGAAACCTTGTGTCGAATCTGAGCTATGTGTACTCTGTTTTTTTGTTTCATTTTATACTGCCATTGTTGATACTGTGGTCTTAAGAATTGCCAGTTCCAATAAAATAATCGTTGACTAAGAAAACGTCAAATATATTAATTGTGCGCTAACAAGGAAGGGCCGGCCCATCTTTGGCCCAGTTCTGAATGAAAAATTCTTGTCGGCAGGGAAAGTTTGTATCTTAAAAAATTAAATTGATTCGAGCGGGAAAAGTGGAGAATAAAAACTTGGTTACGACATGATCAAATCAACTTCTTTTGTTTTTGGTCGAAATCACATCAACCATGAGCCGAAAATTCCCTAATCAAAGAAGTAACTAGAACTGAAAATGATTTTCGATACAAGACAAATACCTAATCACCAAACATAAGAGATCCCTTTGGATTTTGCATCACCAGAATGTGTAGTAAAGAGCTTGTAAAGTTAGCTAAAAAATTCTTTCTTTTTCTTTGCATTTAGCTAAGAGTGCTTTTCTTCTTTCTTCTTATTCACGATTGTTTTTCAATCGTGGTTCTTTTTCAAGTTGGATCTTATTCTCATAATCTTGTTATTAAGAAATCCATATCTAAACCGACTCGTCTTTTGGTTGATTGTTTGATCATCGAGAAGTCGCTTAAAAATATGTATCGTAAGCTAAAGTTTCACAAATATATTGGGAGTTAACACATGGGACGGGACATTAATCAAAGCTTCTGATAGTCAAAAGGAGGGGTTAAGGATAGATATATATGGTCCTTTAGGCTTTATTGGACGAGCTAAAACTTGGGTGGAAGGTTTTCAAAAATCTTGTAATTACAGGAGATTTATTCAACGATCTCTTTCTCTCTCTTAGTCGGGATTCCCTTAACCAAAAGGTTATAAAGGCTTCGTGAAAAGTTTGACATATACTTGAGCATAAACATATCCGTCAGGAATCAATGTTGTGTTCTTATAATGATGCATAGACCCTTTAGCCGATTATGTAGACGTTTAATGAATTATTTAAACTATTAGTTGAAACATCTCTAGCCTTTTAGTTTATTGTTTGACTGAATAATTAGTTCGTTTTGTGTAACAATCAACCAATCTACTTATCTCACGATCATAGTGATTAGAAGCTATTTGTCAAAATTCTATGTGTCATTTAATTAGGTTTTTTCACCATGTAGCTTATTTATTAAGATGGTTAGCAACATCTAATCATTTCAGTAAATTGGACAATGAATACCTTCAAACATAAAGTACATAAATCATTTATAAAAGTAAGGTTTACATCATTTCGAATTATGATTCCCCCAATCATGTCTCTTCAAAATTTGAGATAGGTTCCATCACCACAACTAGATGAATGTCAGTAGTACTTGTTCGTGGATCATGCAAAAATGGTCCTAATTTTGGCTTTAAGCCAAAATATAGTGGTCCTAACAACAAGCCACGTGTCGTGAATTCGCTACAACTGCTTTATTAGTTCAGTTTTTTGTTCACCACCATTATCTTGCTTATATCTAAGACTGACCTATACAAACCATAAATATTTCATTTAATTACAAGTATACGAAGGAATTAAATGGGAATATCCACAACGGAAAAAACTATTTTTAATCCCAAGCAAACTTTCAACTTAACTTTTCTTTTCAGTGCTAACAATATATTCTCAATAAATTCGGAATTTAATTGTGAAAGGCAGAAAGAGAAAAGTTATTTTTTGTGGGTTTGATAATCCCATAAAGTGGTCCTGTTCGTTAATGATGAATGACTCTAACTGTAGTCTGTAAGACTGTAACGTTGCATTATGTAGATTTTTAACTTTTTTCAATTAACTGAGGTAGTTCGTTCCATTAAATATCAAAAATATATATGGATGATATATTGACGTTTCTTAGATCACGGTCTTATCTATTAGATTTCGAATTCACATAATTTTTTTGTTTTGACTTTTGTCACATGATAACGATAATTTTTTAAATAATGATGAGTAAATCGTTATAAATAAACTGATAATTTTAGCTGATAACGGAGGAGTAAATGAAGTCACGGTACATGTGATTTTTATTGGTGTCAAGGTACGAACAATAATGATTTAACTAATGAAAACAGAAACCAATTTAGTAAATTAAGATTCCTCTACGTACAGATAAACCGACCAAACCCGTTAGTTACCTGATTCGGTTGCTATAAATAGCAAGGTTGGTTCGTGTGCTTCCTCTGAAAAAACGCACTTCTTCTTCTTTTTCTCACGTCAATATATAACGTTAATACGGTGCGTTTGATATGGATAAGCATCTCAGGACGAAGCAACCCAAGACCAACCCCATTGTTGCTTATTCTTCCTCTGCATCTGAGGGTAAGCAAAAGCAACCCAAGATCGACTAACCCCATCATGTTTAATTTTTTTTTTTTTTTTAACGTTTGTATATGTTGAGAAATGTTAACTTACGTGGAGCAGAAGTGAGTAGTCTTGAGTGGGAAGCTGTGAAGATGAATCAAGATGAAGAAGATTTGGTCTATAGAATGCATAAGCTTGTCGGTGACAGGTTTGATCCTTTAAATTAGTTAATAAGTTATTACCGACTACAATTGTTGCATTACTTTGTATGTAAAATAATTAATACTTAAAAGTGTTTTTTCCCCCTTTTTTTGATGAAAGGTGGGATTTGATAGCTGGGAGGATTCCAGGAAGAACTGCTGAAGAAATTGAGAGGTTTTGGGTCATGAAGTATGGTAACTGAATTCTCTGAAGATTCACTGATTGCATAAGATAATTTACCAGCTTTTGTAACTGTAATAAGAACATTTCTTAAATATTCAAAGTTTTGAACCACTTGTTTATTAGTATGGTCTATGGAATATTTGGGCCTTTCAAGAGAAGAAAGAAACATTGCTGGACTTCATATACCAATCATCGCCTAGCGAATTTCCTTGGCCCAAAATTTACATCTAACTAAATTTTCTCCTGATAAAGTTGGTTATACAAATATGAATAGATCAAAAAAAGAGGTGTTGATAATAGAAAGTATTGAAGTAATAAATATTACTTACTTACTTCTCATTCTAGAAGGAAAGAATGTGTGCAGTATTTCCATTTTCCACCACATGCTTAAACGCTTGACACGTAGGAAAGTGGCAAAATAATAACCTACTTCAAAACAAAAGTGGACGTCGTTTTACGAGTTATAAAATGACATGCTGTCTTTAGGTCCCACTCATGTTTATGTTTCTTGTCACTTAACGCTATTTCACCTACTCCACACACTCTTATTCTCTCTTCTTCATCCACCTCTTGATTTTGTATCTTAAGTTTGATCGGTAACCACTAAACGGACTTTATCAAGTCAAAACGCATCTCTGATTACAAAGCAAAGTAATTTATTGTTTTGTAAGTTTGTAACTGAAGACATTAGTGTTTGCCATTTTGCTCCAACTCTCTTTGGTGGGCTTTCAACTTTGAGACCACAAGACTAAGTGCCTTTCTTGAAGACCCATCATCCTTCAGCACCCTACAAGCTCCTTCCTTCATTTCCTTCATCCTATTCCTCACTCCTTTACCTTCTTTCCCTTCTATCAATCCTTTCACCGCTCGAGCCACCTCTTCTCTTCTCACTATCCCATCATCCCCAGCACGTGCCCTTAGCGCCACATGGATATCTTCGGTCAGCAAAACCGCATTCATCTTTTGCTCAGCATACAATGGCCATGCTATGAGTGGAACACCACTTACTATACTTTCTAGAGTCGAGTTCCATCCACAATGAGTCAAAAACCCTCCGGTGGATGGATGGGCTAGGATTTGGGCTTGTGGAGCCCATAAAGGGATAACAAAACCTCTGCCTTTGGTTCGTTCTAAGAACATCGGTGGTAAAAATGTTAATGGTTCGGTTTGACCATGTGAATCCAAATACCAAGCATCAGCGATCCCACTCGGACTCCGTATGACCCAAAGAAACCGTTGCTCGCTCTCCGCAAGACCATGAGCAAGCTCATTGAACTGCTCACGTGTGAGGGTACCGCCACTACCAAAAGATACATACAAAACCGAACCGAGCGGTTGTTTATCTAACCACTTTAAACAATCTGATTCTTCGATCGGATTAGCCTCTTGCTTTCCAATGTTAACCAACGGTCCAACCGGATAAACTGATGGTTTATCAAGACCCGGTTCTTGCAAAGCCTTCAAAACATTTGGCTCTAGCTCGGAGAAGGAATTCACAAGAATCCCTTGGGCTTCTTTGTACCTCTTGGTGTTATGGAGAAGCCATTTGTATGCGTCATCTTTCCGGTCTTGGGCCGGGTCAAGAACATCTTTCCCCATTAACGGTACACACCCAGGGAGCTTAACCGGTTCGGTTAATTCCTTAAACTCACAAGACATCGTTTCGTCGAGTTTAGGCAAATGAAGATAAAACGACAGAGTGTTGGCCGCTGATGGGTAGAAAATATACGGTGAAACGTGGAACTCTACGGCCACGTCGAAAGCGTCCGTACCGAAGAGATCGACGACGAGCCCCGTCGGCAAGCGACCTTCCGCCTCAAAGGTGTCAAAGACTCGGCGGAGTTCCGGGATTGAACGAGAGACGGTGAGCGAGATCCGAGTTTCGACGCGAGTTGACGACGGGAGATCGGTAAGATCGGCAGGAGGGAGGAAGACGGAGGAGATTGATGAAGGGAGAGATTCGACGATGGTTCTTTGAGCTTTTGACGGCGGACCTTCTCCGCTGATGACCAAGGTTACGGTGAAGCCGTGGCAGTTAACGAGTCGTTTGGCGAACTCGACGAGTGGGATGAGGTGACCCATTCCGGGACTCTGTATGATCGCAATATGAGGCGCTTTTGATTCCTCCATTGATGAAATGCTTCAAGAATTTCTTCTTTTTGACTCCTTTTTATATTTTTCTTTTGTAATTTATATGAGGTATTGAGCAATGGCTTTATATAGAGAGTTCGGGTCGTGTGTATCAATGAAGGGCACACCAAACCACAAACATTTATTTATGGTCCCACGTTGATAATATAAGTAAATGACACCATAAATTGTACGGGCCACTGGGGAGAGCCAATTGAGACATGGAACTCTATTAGCAGATTACGAAATTCTAATAGAGTACATCGAAATCTCCATCGACAGGAACGGACGAATTCGAGGAGGACAAAATACAAACGATTAAGCATTTACTTATTGAAAGCAATCGGAAAAGAAGGAAATCTGTGAGCATCTTCGCCGTGAGAACTGAGAGGTTTCTAGATGGTCTTAATTGAAAAAAATTAAACAATACAGTATAATTTTTTTGTTATATAAAAATAAACAATTCGAGCTACTTCCTTCTCCTTGAAGGGCACACCAAACCACAATATACTGCAAACATTTATTTTTGGGATGGGTTCCCATCACCCACAAGTAAATGAATGTCAGTAGTACAAAACATGAAAATGGCTTGGATACTTTTTTTTTCTTTTTTTTTTTATGGCTTGGATACTTTGTATGAGAAAAACAATTAATAACTTAACTATATCATATGTGTTTATTCTTCCCCTTTTTTTTTATGAAAGGTGGTAACTGATAGCTGGGATGATTCCCGGAAGAACGGCTGAAGAAATTGAGAGGTTTTGGGTCATGAAGAATGGTAACTGAATTCTCTGAAGATTCACTGATTGCATATTATAATTTACCAACTTTCATAACTGTAATAAGAACATTTCTTAAATATTTGAACCACTTGCTTATTTGTATGGTCTATGGGAATATCTAGGCCTTTCAAGAGAAGAAAGAAACACTGTTGGACTTCATTTACCAATTATCGCCAAGCGAATTTCCTTGGCCCAAATTGAACATTTTATTAATTCTTCTCGAAAAAGGTTGGTAACTTGATACAAATATGAAAAGGTCAGAGAGTGGTTGATAATAGGAAGTATTGAAGTAGAGCATGTTTATCGGCATATCTTAGAGGTGTCTCTTAGTTAAATTGGGCAATTTTTTAAATCAAAAAGAAAAGAAAACAAAGAAAAACGTAGCTTATATAAGGGACAATGAGCAACAATAAGCGACGCTTGACACGTAGGAAAGTTGTAAAATTGTGTAGTGTGTACAGTACAGTATTTCCATTTTCCACCACATGCTTAAACGCTTGACACGTAGGAAAGTGGCAAAATAACCTACTTCAAAACAAAAGTGGACGTCATTGTACAAGTCATAAAAAGACATGCTGTCTTTAGGTCCCACTCATGTTTTGTGTTTGATGTCTTCTAACGCTATTTCACCTACTCCACAAACACACTTATTCTCTATTCTTCATCCACTTCCGAGTTTTTTCCCCTCTTAGAGTTTGATCGGTTACTACTAAACGGACTTTATAAAGTCAAAACACATCACTGATAACAAAGCGAAGTAATCAATGGGTTAATTTGTAACTGACACACTAGTGTTTGAAGTGGTTCAATACTCATCACTTAACCATCTACTTTCAGCTTTTAACCAAACTTTGAACCAATTGGACTTTTACAAAGTGTACATCATAACGATCATATTAATTGAAGGTGTCTAATTCAGTTTGAAACTTTTTTTTGAACAACATTTCACTAGATTAAACAAAAAAATCAAAAAGTGCGCCATCTTCTTCAAACGGATCGTAATTGCACCAACTAACCACCAACTAATGAAAAGGCAAAATCATTTACAAAGGGAAAAGTATGACATTATTACACAAAGACAGTTGCACATATCCCACCGTTGGTTTATACAAATCATATCACACATAAATACTTAGTGTTTGCCATTTTGTTCCAACTCTCTTTGGTGGGCTTTCCACTTTGAGACCACAAGACTAAGTGCTTTAGCAGAGGACCCATCATCCTTCAACACCCTACAAGCTCCTTCCTTCATTTCCTTCATCCTATTCCTCACTCCTTTACCTTCTTCACCTTCCATCAATCCTTTCACCACTCGAGCCACCTCTTCTCTTCTCACCATCCCATCATCCCCCACACGTGCCCTTAGCGCCACGTGGACATCTTCCGTCAGCAAAACCGCATTCATCTTTTGCTCAGCATACAATGGCCATGCTATGAGTGGAACACCACTTACTATACTTTCTAGAGTGGAATTCCAACCACAATGAGTCAAAAACCCTCCGGTGGATGGATGGGCTAGGATCTGGGCTTGTGGAGCCCATGACGGGATCACAAAACCTCTACCTTTGGTTTGTTCTAGGAACAACGGTGGTAAAAATGTTAATGGATCGGTTTGACCATGCGAATCAAAATACGAAGCATTAGCGATCCCACTCGGACTCCGTATGACCCAAAGAAACCGTTGCTCGCTCTCCGCAAGACCATGAGCAAGCTCATCGAACTGCTCACGCGTGAGTGTACCGCCACTACCGAAAGATACATACAAAACCGAACCTAGTGGTTGTTTATCTAACCACTTTAAACATTCTGATTGTTCGACTGAGTTAGCCTCTTCCTTACCAATGTTAACCAATGGTCCAACCGGATAAACTGATATTTTTTCAAGACCCGGTTCTTGCAAAGCCTTTAACGCATTTGGCTCTAGCTCGAAGAAGGAATTCACAAGAATCCCTTGGGCTTCTTTGTACCTCTTGGTGTTATGGAGAAGCCATTTGTATGCGTCATCTTTCCGGTCTTGAGCCGGGTCAAGAACATCTTTCCCCATTAACGGTACACACCCAGGGAGCTTAACCGGTTCGGTTAATTCCTTAAACTCACACGACATCGTTTCGTTGAGTTTAGGGAAATGGAGAAAAAACGACAAAACGTTGGCCGTTGATGGGTAGAAAATATACGGTGAAACGTGGAACTCTACTGCCACGTCGAAAGCGTCGGTGCCGAAGAGATCGACGACGAGGGCCGTCGGCAAGCGACCCTCCGCCTGAAAGGTATCAAAGACTCGGCGGAGCCCCGGGTTCGAACGAGAGACGGTGAGCGAGATCCGAGTTTCGATGCGAGTTGACGACGGGAGATCGGTAAGATCGGCAGGAGGTAGGAAGACGGAGGAGATTGATGAAGGGAGAGATTCGAGGACGGTTCTTTGAGCTTTTGACGGTGGACCTTCGCCGCCGATGACAAAGGTTACGGTGAAGCCGTGGCAGTTAACGAGTCTTTTAGCGAACTCGACGAGTGGGATGAGGTGACCCATTCCGGGACTCGGTATGATCGCGACATGAGGCGCTTTTGATTCCTCCATTGATGCAAAGCTTCAAGAATGTTTTCTTTTTGTAGTAGTTTGTGATTGTCTAACTTTTTTATATTTTTCTTTTGTAATTTATGAGGTATTGAGTAATGGCTTTATATAGAGAGTTCGTGTCGTGTGTATCATTAGCAGGAGAAAATAGATTTTTTTCTCCTATTTATTTATTTTTAGTGTTTGTAGAATGCTCGTTGTCGTGACCATGATCGTATATATATAAATGTATTTATAATAACTATTACATAGGGAAAAAGATAATTCATATATTGTGATTTTCATGTAAGTAGAGAATAAAACCTTCAATTGTGGAGGTTTTCATATAGATATATTTTTAGCAAACAAAAAAATGGGTTTGATATTTATTTCAATTACAAAATGGGATTGATATTTTATACGTGACGCATATAAATTCATAATGATATAATTATATGTTCAATTATTGGATAGGGGTTGGGAAATTGTTGAAAATCAGGAGGACCAGCCTTTTGTGATTGTGGGTCAAAATATGTGTGCGTGTGAAATGTGATGAGCATACGTGTGTGACTATGATGAAATGCAAACGTAATGCTGCTGCAATGATTTTTTTGTTTTTCCTTTTCTCCACAAAACTGAATATATTTTTCTTTCGCTTCTTTTATAGCAACTGCGTTCTCCTCCTCTTTGTCAGACATTTATTCTACGCTTTTTTTTCTTGGCTAAAGTTTACTAAACTGTATACATATTAAAAATGGCTTCTTCAAATATCCTGGGACATCATGGCGACGATAAAAAGGCATATAATCATTCATCGTTAGATTAGACTTTGCATTTGTTTGAGTGAAGAAAGGTGAAAGTGGGAATTATCTCAAAGCTCATAATTATTGTAATCATTTACTGAATTGAATATGTCCCGCCAAATCGTAATCAACAAAAAAACCTATCAAAACAATATTTGTGGACGATGATAATTGCCAATTCGACTTGTGCATCAACAGTTTGTCGATTTGTAATGAAATAATATTGTTATTTGCCGAGCTAAAAATTATAGTCACATGAAAGAAGAGTGGTGACGAGTGGTTGGAATTTGACAATTTATTCTTCTTATTTTAAAAACCAAATTTGTTAATGTGTCAGTTTGAACGAGTATATAGGTAGCACTAACTCAAAAGAACTACGAAGTCTATAAAGCTGTCGCATCAATACAACTTTTAAACAGATATGTTATAATAACCTCATGCATAAATATAAAACTGTATATGTATTATTCATTCATTTATATATTTCAGCGAGTTATACAAATAATACAGTTGTTATCGCTACCGAGTGAGCCAAAATAAATCTATAATCAATTTTAGAAGACGAATAAATCAACATTATTAAATTATGCATTATTCCTTTGGAAGATATCTGGCAAAAGATTCTGAAATCGAAATCGAATGTTTTTATTAAAAAATAAAAATAAATTACCGAATATTTGTCGTATGGCATATGTCATTCGTGACGACTGACGGAGGAACGATCCCCACACTAGCTATAAAACAAAAACGGCACGAGAGTGTCAGCTGAAGAAATTGAATGGCATGGTGTTTTTTAACGGAACCGGGAATACTACAAAACGGCATCTTAATGGAAGGCCCAATAGGTTGGCTTTTTAAAGACCTTGAGCCCACCGCAATAAAACGTCGTCGTATGAATGAAAATTTTAATATTACACTGCGACCAGACACGCACCGTATTATTTAATACTGAAGACCGTTACAAAATTACAATATACAGAAATAGCTAGCTGGAAGATGATTGGCTACAAACGGTTTTCAATCGTAGAGGCTACTTTTCGACATTTGGTTTGCTTTCATACCGTTCCCGGTTAAGAATGGTTTCCACCACAATATCATTCCACGAATCGATTGGACCGGGTAAGCACCAATGCAGACAATCATTCTGAACAGAGCTCTTATCCTTCACTCCATCAAAAGGATTCGGATGCCGGTACGGTCCCGGATGGCCGTCTGGTCGGAGAAGAGACATCGCCGTCGTGTCTAACAGTCTCAAATTCGAACCTAAACCGAAACCTCCTTCACCTAACTTCTCAAACACGTCAAGCTCAACCTCACGCATCACATCATCAACGGTTTTCAACTTGGCCTCGTCTTGTTTAAACGGCATCGTTCTGTTGCAGTACCCACCGGTGTTCCACTCTCCGTTTTCGAAATGGTCAGGTGTCGTGGTCCGGAACAGAACCATCGGTTTGTGCGGCGAGCTAAGGACGAAGTCACGGAGAAGGGTTAGGGTTTTGCGGTAGGAGTAATCGTAGCCGAGATCGGTGAGGTTGTTCTGGCCTTGGCAGTAATGGCAGCCTGTGACTGTGTTGTTCTCATGGAAGATGGTGGTTTTGAGGAACCATTTGCCTCCAGAGATGACAACATAATCGAATTTCGCATATTGGTCGGTCCATTTGCGGTCGAGCTGGTCTAGGTAAAGCTGGATATCGGAGCTTCCAAGCGTTTCTGATCTGAGAAGAAACGGAGACCAAACGACAGAGAGTGTGAAGTTGTGAGAAGGGAATCTCCAAATCTTGGATCTAAACTCTTTATCGTGATAGATCTCAACCACTTCTTCTACCTGCAAACTCAAAGAAAGAATCAAAACCGTTAAGTAGTAGATTTCTTGGAGTGTAAGGAAACGTTTGATTGATACAGAACCTGAGAGAGGATGCAGATGAGAGACTGGACGTGGTTACGAGCGATGGAATCGCCGATGAGAGCTAACCATTTGTTCCTCACTGTGTGGAGAAACTGCGATGGAGTGAACCTAGGAAGATCACAGTCGCGAGGCTTCCATCTCCAGAAGAGATAGTTCACATCTGGCCGTCCATTCATGAGACAGTTCTGGAAATCTTGGATGTGGTGACATGAGAGGTTTGTGTAGAGAGGACCTGATGGATCTGGAATCCAATCTCCAGTGAAAAGATCACACTTTGCTGATGAAACTGCGAACAATGTTCACACAGGCATTTGATCAAACACATTGTAAACACAACAACGTAACCCTAAATTAGAAGTTTATTTCCAAAATTAAACACCAAAAAAACCCTAAAACTACGTAATTCTTCTCATGTTTTCATAATTCTTTGTTCGTTAATTCGTTATCTTCTCCAGAGTCCATAATTCACTGGAAATTGAAGCTGGGAAACAAGAATTACCGTTTCCGGAAGCAGAGTCTGGCGAATTTGGGGAAGTTGGAGAAATGGTGAAACTGGAGATGATGAAATAGTAAGCGAAAAAGATGAGAACGAAGTAAACGAAGAATTTGACGAAGGGTCGATGGCTATGAGAGGAGGTGGAGGAGGAGGAAGAGGAGGAGGAGGAGGAGGAGGAGGAAGAGGGAAGAGAAGAGTATTCTATGATTTCGAGATTGTTGGCGCCTTTTGGGCTATTAGGCAGTAACAATGTTAATTGCTGTTCCATTGAAGAAGAAGAGAATAGTGAATCTGTGTTCGCTGGTTGGCGTATTGAATGGTTTTATATTTAGGCTTGAGAGATGATGATGATGATTAGGTTTGAGATGAAAAACGCACAGGATCTTTGTGGTCAAGATTCAAGAAGAAGCAGATGATTTTCGCTTTTTTATTTTCTTTTAAGTTTGTAAATACTTAATACTTGTACACGTCATACTATACACGCTAAAGTATAATTTTGGTTTTGGCATGATTCTCTTATATTAGATTAAAAAAATCAAGTACGAGGAAAAGTAATATTCTTTTGTTAAATCATTACATGTGAAATTCATTTTAGTTGAAAACTAGTATAATCTAACACGTATAGTTTCTATTTAAGGAATAAGTAAGGATTTGCACCCAAAAACAAAAAAGAATAAGTATATATATATTTTTTTTCACTATTTCTTTATGCACATGCATTTGCTTATGGTCCTCACGCCTTTTATCATCTTTGGTTGTATCTCGCGACTGCCATTCGATACAACAATATTCTCAACAAGCAAGCAACACATATTTTCGATATCTTATTCTTGGGGGTTTCAACGTTATGTATTTCATCCATCTTGTTTATGTTCTCATCTAGTGATTCCAAATCCCTTACGCCAATGGTTACACTGCATATATTTGTTAGGTTATGCGTATTTTACTGCTTAAGGAATAAAAAGAGAGATTCGAGAATAAGGAATCTAGAAATTGTATAGATAATTAATTTTGTGATTCTACGTTGCAAGGAAACTCTAATCACTTGGCGTTTCAACTCGAAACGTTTCGGAAACGGAACAAGATGGAAACGCGACGGAAACGCATGGAAACAAGTCTCTTGAAATTCTCTATTTGGAAACTCGGTGGAAACGTCTCCATGGTTTCGATTCTACATGGTCTCCTTGTCCTTTTGTCTTTCCAATTTAAGGAATAAGTACAGATTTGTTTAGCTATTATTTATGTGAAGCACATGCATAGCTTTTGGTCCTCACGCTTCTTATCTCATATTTGGTTGTATCTGAGTATCTCCACAGACTCCACTGCCCTCCGATACAACAATCTCAAACCATTCCTCTAAACTGGAACTTGTGTAGCAAAAAGCAGCACATATTATAATATTTGGGGGGTTTCAATGTTATGTTTGTGAATCGTGAGGCTTTTTTTTTTTGTTAGGTCGATTAGTTGTTTTAATTTTTATATCTAAGGAAATAATATAACTTTTTTGCTTTGGTTTCAGTATTTGATACTGTTGATTATTGGACAGTGTGGCTCGTTTTTTTCTCCCCTGCTTTCTCATGCTCGATACTAGTTCTAGTTGTGATTTTGTTCTTTCTCTACTTTTGTAAGGAGAAATGAACGGACCACGAGACCCGTTAAGAACATATTATCTATCTTGTTTGCTATCGATACTGGACCCATGGGTGTACACTCTGTTTGTCATATAGTGCCCACTAAAAAAAACGTGCAGAACTAGTCTATAACAATAAGAGGAAGTGTACAAATTCAGCAAAAATAATAAAAGATTACTGAAAAAGAAAAGAGTTTAAATAGATGAGAAGTCATAATTGTCATTAGAAAAAGTTCGTAATCAAACTTCACATAATAAGAAAACCAAACAACGGTATAGATTGGATTTTTTTAATACTACTATCTAACAGTATGATCCAAACAATATAATCCAAGGGAAACAGTGTGATAAAATGTATTTTTTGTTTAATCTATTTTTGGCTTACCAACGTCAGCAAACCCAACTCGTATTTTACACGAGTGAACAACACCCCCAAGCCAGTCTCTAACAGCCTTGGTGTCCTTTTTCAGCTCAGCTAACATTGACTTGGTGTCCTTATTCAGTTCAGCTACTATTTCCTTGATGGATAGATCACCTTCTTGGACAGTGGTCGCCTTTTTCATCTCAGCTACTAATAACTTGGTCTCTCTACTCAGTTCAACTATTATTTCCCTGAAGGATAACTCACATTGTTGGACTCCAATATCATCAACAGTTGGTTTCTTTATCTCTTCATGCTTCTCCTTCAAGCACTCTAGTTTGAAGCCTGCTTCTTTGCGCTCGGTCAAATTGTGTAGCTCAGGCTCGGAAAAGCTATATATGGAATCATAACAAATAAGATGTTTATTGCATTTATCCGATGAGTCAAGAAGAAACACAAGCACACTTTGAATTTATATCTATTTACCGTGTTAAGAATTTTGCTGATGAATCTTTCTCCGAGTAGTTATCAATCTCAAGCGTTAAACTTGTTGTACGTTTTTGATCCTCCATTTGCTTTGTCTCACACAAACTTGTATTTGATATATATAAAATTCATAAACCTGAAAAATAAAATCCAAAAATCTAATCAGCTTTCTTTAAATGGGGAATGTAACAAGAACTATGCGTTTCCAATTAGAAAGCCAACCTATCTGTATGTATATATATACTTGTTGGAGAAGACAAATCAACACAAATATGAAGAAGGAAACAAGATCTAACAAGAAACTTTTGTGTATTTGGTTCCAGATCAAATTCCGATTGTAAAGGACTAAAATTATAAAGAGAAAGAATCAAGCCATCATATATATTAGATGATTAACAACAGCGATGAACAAGCAATTCTAGACCTAATTAATTATAACGCATTCAGATTCTAAGACCTAGAAGCCAATGATCGACGTTGTTAAGATCGAGCTTTTTTTTAGTTTGATTAATTGTATACCAGAAACTGAAGGGCAAACCAGATTGATTATTGTACACCCGTATAGTTTTGATGTAAAACCCGACTGGTTCAGTAGTTATCCAGACCACGTTGGCAAGAAGAGAGCGATTTGACTTTGACTCAAACCGATATTTGACGCTAAGTAAAATAAAATTAGATATTAGAGAGAGAAAAGGCGAAACGACCGAGATATTGGGCCCAACCGAAGCCCAAAAAATGACTCGGTCCGATGGATAACTATAGGATCTATATAATCGCGTGAGAGAGACGTAACCTAAAACGACGAAAAGCATAATCATAATTCATATTCATCGCCTTAAAACTTAAATCGACAAACCAAAACCCTAAACCTATATCGACGATAATAGCCATGATCGGAAGAGCTCAGAGGAAACTAAATGCTGCTAATAAGAGGGGTGGTGACCCTTGGGAACATGTGGAGGAATACAAGGTATGTAATTCTTTCTATCATCTTGATCCGATTGATTGATCCATCACCATCATGTGTCTCCGAATTGATCATCCACTAAAACCTATCTGCTAATTAATGGGATCTTAGATGTTCGACCTCAAGGGTTCGACGATGGAAACACATGAAAATATATGTGATGAAGCGAGTCCTTGTCCCATCATAGTCTTGCTGTACGCTAGGATGGGCCTTCATCGTTACAATTTGCTGCAGGTCACAAGCTCTTGGACTTGTTTGTTGTTTGTTTCTATATTCAATCACATGCTCTTTCTGATATATAAAAAAAAAAGGTTTTTCTCACTTCAGGGTACCAAGCTTGCTCTGAGTCGCGTACAGAAATACGTAAACGCACGGGCTGGTGGCGTTGCTGCTGGCAGTTACTACATAACTTTGGATGCTATGGATCCAGCCGTTGGCTCTTCTTCGCTTCATACTTTTCAGACTCATGTAACCGAAGAATCTTTTGGCTGTTTTATTCTCACGTCCAATATTGCAAGAATTCGAGGTAAAATATATTAGAGATACCTTGATGACCAAGATATCTCTAATAAAATACTTAACTTGTTCATTTTCTTACAAAAAAGAAACCATGTCTCAACTCAGCTTAATTGCTGATTTAGGTGACTCCTCCGCTGGCAGAGGAGAGATTTTGCTAGATCATAGCTTGCCTGAGTGGCCGGCAGAGAATCCTTTTGAAAAATATTACCTGGTAAGTAAGATGAAGATTAAGATTAGGGCACACACGAATAATGGTTAATCCAACAAATTAGTGATGTTTGCATATGTTTTGGTTCAGGTGAAGGAACCAGACAATGAGTGGATTCGTCTGTATATGGAACTTGTTGTTGTCACAAACGATTGGGACAGGAAAGCTGAGGATTTTGGTCCCAAATTGGAGATTGTGAAGGTGGCCATGGATGCGAATGGGGAGGGACCGGATGCCTTAAATGCGGTTTTCTACCTAAGGTTCAAGGACTTGTACGAGGCTCAGATTGGTAAGGCTTTGGACCGTTTTGCTATTGTTAGAAGACGCTTCAATGAGGAAAAGGGATCCTTTAGTCTCGTTGGCTCTGAAGTTGAACCGAATGTGGACTCCCAAATGAAAGCTCTTCACCTCTAGCCACACGTGAGGAATCCTGAAGCTGCAAATCAGCAGGAGAATCTTATGTAGTAAACGTGAAATCACTAATCACTACGCCTTTGTAGATAGATGGCCTACGTCTGTTCTTAGGAACTTGCTGCATAATAAAACAAAAAACTCCTATTCACTTGCATGCAATATAAAATGGCTTCAAAATTACCAATTTGATTTCTACCATATCACTGGAACAAGTCTTGCTTTCTCTGAAACCTCAATTGCTCGTATCTACACCAAACATGCAGTTCATCGCATTTAAGTTGAATCAAACCGAACCAAGAAAAGAATACACTGAACGATACCAAACTCTACGCACCAAAACCGTGTCACACACGTCTGTTTTATATATAAAAAACAATCGTTAGCATTTAAATATTTTAAATCTCAATCCCTCAGATTTTAGGACTTTAGGAGAGGTCTCTAATTATTTACTCTCATCCATATCACTTAATCATTATCCTGATAGAATTCTTAAATACATTACTAGCTCACGATCCCATCTAAGTAGAACACACGCCCATAAATTCATAGATGATTAGTGTTTTTTTAATTTTTTTTTCAGGTTTATAAATTCCTTATTAATTAGGATTTTGAAGAAAGTTTATAAATATCCCGGTTTATGGGCAAAGTATCAGATACAAGATTGTGTGAGAGATATCAAAGCTGTATTCAAACACATGGAGGAGGAGAAAACGCCTTTACTGTCTGAGATTGATAGATACTCGGAGAAAGATTCATCAACAAACATATGGTAAGTATAGGTATATTTATTTATGTGTGTGTGCGGTTGTGTTTTGATTCTTCACTGACTGACTCATCCCGTAGATTCAATAAACAACTTCGTTTTAGGTCGATATTTTATTATAGGTACAACTAAAAAAGTGTTTCTTAATTAACCTCTTCTTTATGGCATTTCCATATAGCTTATCGGAGACTGAGATAAAAGAGGCGGGCTTCAAGATAGACTGGTCTGAGGAAAAGCATGACGAGATTAAGAAAGCAAATGTTGGTGGTACTCAAGTCCAAGGATTTAAGGCAGCTTGGAAGAGAGCAAAGGCTCGGATGGATAGGGATAACAAGGAAATAATAGCTGATTTGAAAAAAGATGACCGATGCCCAAGAATGGAAGGCAGCATGGGAGAGAGCAAAGGCTCGAACGGATAGGGATAATAAGAAAATGATAGCTGGTTTCAAAAAGATGACCGATGTCGAAGAATGGAAGGCAGCATGGAAGAGAGCAAAGGCTCGGACGGATAGAGATAATAAGAAAATGATAGCTGGTTTCAAAAAGATGACTGATGCCCAAGAATGGAAGGCAGCATGGAAGAGAGCAAAGGCTCAAACGGACAGGGATAACAAGAAAATAATAGTTGGTTTAAAAAAGCTGACCGATGCCCAAGAATGGAAGGCAGCATGGAAGAGATCAAAAGGCTCAGGTGGATAGGGATAACAAGATGATGATAGCTGTTTGAGAGACTTGGTCGAGGGTGTTGCCGTGTTGGTCACTCTTCGAAAGCAAGATTTGGTAAGGCAAAAATAGACTAAACAAAATATATTTTATCACCTCCTTTGCTAAGATTTTTGTACTATTTATAGTTGTTTTTCAAGTCGTGTTTTGCCTTTTGGCATTACTGTTTTTCGTGGTTATGTTTTTGTTTTACTTCTTTCTGGGGCTTGAACTTTTGGCCGGTGCTCTTGTTATCTTTGTTTTGACATTGACTGGTTTTGGCTATTTGAGTATCAATAAAAGAAATGCCAAAAGGAATAACACGACTTCTTGAGAAGGTATTCTTGTTATCTCTTCTTTTTATCTGTTTTAAGACAAGGTATATTCTTTTCATGAAGTAGATTGTGAGAAAATCTTACGAGAATGGCTACAGTAAATGATGCTTAGAAGTAATAATGAGAGCATCTGCGAGAATCAAATTGGTATATCCTTGATCCCCATTTACTCAATTTCCTTCTATAAAATATAATATGGTTTCTAGGGGAAACTAATTCATATGAGACACAAGAGTTAACATGATACTTTGCTAATAGCCTTGGTCACATGAAGCCGTTGGACTATTGAACCCTCATATAGGGTATTTTGGGATATCGTACAACAGTTGCTAAAAAGGTATAACGTAGGACAAAGACCAATATTAATTATAGGTAAAATAAAGCAACTATCTTGTTGTGCCATATTTTTTTTTCTGCTAAAAAAACAAAATTCCAATTTTGAAACAAGAAAATAAGATTGGTACTGAATACACAACTTTGGGAACTAACACCACATAGTTCTGTTTTGTTTTGAGGAAAATGTATTAGAAAGAGAAAAAAGCAAAACGAACGAGATATTGGGTTGTGAAGGGGCCCAACCGATTGATGGATAAGTCATATATATATATATATACTCGCGAGAGAGAAATCGTAACATACATAGATCGACGAAAAGCTAAACATAAAATGAGGGGTTTAGGGTTTAGGGCTTAAATCGACAAACCTAAACCTAAATCGTTTGAGGAGGGGGAGACGATAATAATGCTGATCGGACCCTACGGTACTGATGAATATAATCGCAGAGGGCTGCTTCTTGGAAACTTGTGAAGGAATACGGTGTATGTGTTATTCTTTCATCCTCCTTGCTTTTAATTATGAGATTGATTGATCCATTACAATTTACAAATCTATCTTGTTTAGGTGTTCGATATCCCGGGTTCTACGATCGATTTCGAGCAAGAGATATGTAATGAAGGGCGTCCTTGTCCTGGCTTAGTCTTGCTATACGCTAGGATGGGCCTTCATCGCTACAATTTGCTGGAGGTCTAATGAAAGCTCTTGTTTTTCTTTATATCCACATGCTTTAGTTATCATGTAACATTCGATTATGCTCTTTCGTTTCTTTCTTCAGGGTACAAAGTTTGAGCTGAGTGGCGTAACGAAATACGTACAATCAAAGGGTACTTGTGCTTGCTGTTACTACATAACTCTGGATGCAATTGATCCAGCTGTTGGCTCCTCGCTTCAAACTTTTCAGACTGAAGTATCAGAGCAAAGTTTTGGCAGATATATTCTCATGTGCAATATTGCCAGAATTCGAGGTAAACACTATCTGATATATATGGTTTGTTCATTTGTTTACAAAGGAAACCATGTCTCTAAACTCAATTTGCTGATTTAGGGGACAAACCAGTGGCAGAGGAGCGTCTTTTGTAGATAGTAGCTTGCCTGAGTGGCCGGCAGAGAATCCTTTTCAAAAATATTACCTCGTAAGTAAGAATAAGATTAGGGCACACACCAATAATGGTCTTGTTAGTTAATCCAACAAAGTAGTGATGCATGTATATGTTTTGGTTCAGGTGAAGGAATCAGAGCTGCAAGACAATGACTGGATTCTTCTGTATATTGAACTTGCTATTGCCATAGTTACGAACAGCGAAGGTAAGGATTTTGGTCCTCCCAAGTTGGAGATTGTTAAGGTGGCCATGGATGCGAAAGATGAGGGACTCAATGCCTTAAATGCGATTTTCTACGTAAGGTACAAGGACTTGAACGAGGCTGAGATTGGTAAGGCTTTGGACCGCTTTGCTATAGTTAGAAGACGCTTCCATGAGGATACGCAATGCTTCAGTCTCGTTGGTTCCCAAGTTAACCAAATATGGACTCCAAATGAAAGCTCTTCACCTCTAACCACACGTGAAATCCAGAGGCAGGAGAATCAATATAGTAACCATATTGCTATCCGTACATAGATAATAGATTGAGCCAATTTCTTTAGGTTAATTCGCGTAGATCAAATATTTTCAAAATATCAAAAGTTATCCAACAAACAAATATTTCTTGGTTAGGTTAAACAAAATTTGTGATATTATGTACTCAAATACTTTGATATAATCATGGGTGTCGGTAGTTTCATTAGCTCAGCTCCCAGCGGATACGTATAATATTACAGGTAGTTAATATCCATATGATATAAAATACGACACCAACATGCATGATAGAAGATTAATCACAAGATGATGGATCTTTGTAAAAGGACCCATCATCTTGCATCACCCTACAAGCTCTTGTTTCATTTTCTTCATCTTATTCCTCACTCTTTTACCTTCTTCACCTTCCATGTGTGATGTGTCCTTTCACCACTCTAGCTACCTCTTCTCTTCTCACCACCCCATTGCCAACAAGATCGCATTCATCTTTTGCTCAAGTGTATAATGGCCATGCTATGAAGTGGAACGCCGTTTACTATACTTTTCATAGTCGAATTCCATCCACAATGACTCAAAAATCCTCCCGTAGATGGATAAGCTAATATTTGGGCTTGCGGAGCCCAATAAGGGATTACAAAACCTCTACCTTTTGTTCGTTTAAAAAATTTGTGGTTAAAAGCCTAAAAGGAAGAACTAGCGTCGCCTCCGACTCCTTATGACCCAAAGAAAACGTTTGTTACTGTTCACAAGACCGAGAGCAAGTTCATTGAGCTGCTCAGATGAGAGTGTACCACCACTACCAAATGACACATACAAAACCGAACCGAGCGGTAACATTCAGAATCTTACATCTTGCCACCTTCTCGCTGACCTAACGGTCCAATAGGATAAAACGAAAGTTTATCAAGACCCGGTTCTTGAAAGGCCTTAATTATGGCATTTGGTTATAGCTGGAAGGTGGTATTCACATTTCACAAGAACCCCTATGGCTTCCTTGTACCTTTTGTGTGTTGTGCATAAGCCATTTGTTTAGAGCTAAAAATATTATTGTTTAATTGGGGATTTTGATAATAGTCTTGATCATTTGAACATTGACAATAACGTTTTTAAGCTATTATAATATTGGCTAGATTTTACTTTATAAACCTTAAGTAAATTTTACTTTATAAATTTTACTTTAGATAACGAAATTTTAAGTTATTACAAAATTTGAACTAGACATGTGTGATTTAGGGTCTTAATGGTTTTTTTAAAGTATTTGAAAACTTGTGTAAAATTTATTAAAAGAAATTCGAAGTGCTCTCAGATTGCACAAAAAAAAGAGGTGTAAATTTTCTTTTACTTTCCATGTTGCATCCGTTTATCCTCAGTTTTTAAGATTTGTTTCATCAACAATTTACATTTTGGTCTAAAAAATAAAATTTTCATTAATCAAGTATTTCTCAACAATATATACGGATGATATTAAATTCGTGAAAAACTGGCCAATTAGAAAAACTGGCAGAGGGACATAGTGGTGGGTTATGGCTATTGTGGAGACAAGGGATTGGAGAAGTTGAGGTTTTCGGGTCGGAATCTCAGTTCATTCATGTGAAGGTGACGAAAGAGTCGGAGGTGGTTCACTTTGTCGCGGTTTATGCGGCTCCATCTGTAAGCCGGAGAGCCGGACTCTGGGGTCAACTGCGGGATCTAATCCAAGGGGTGAGTGAGCCGATCATTGTCGGTGGTGACTTTAACACGATAGTAAGAATTGACGAGAGAACCGGAGGTAATGGTCGTCTATCGCCGGATTCTTTAGCGTTTGGGGATTGGATTAACGAGTTGTCCCTCATTGACATGGGTTTTAAGGGGAATCAGTATACTTGGAAAAGAGGTAAAGAAGAAAGATTCTTTGTGGCAAAGAGACTGGATAGAGTTCTGTGTTGTGCTCAATCGCGATTGAAGTGGCAGGAAGCAACGGTGACCCATCTACCCTTTCTTTCTTCAGACCACGCAGCCTTATACTTACAGTTTGTGCCGGAAGTTCATGGGGATGCGAGAAGACGACCCTTCAGGTTTGAAGCGGCATGGCTGAGCCATTCCAGTTTTAAAGAGCTTATCTCGGCGTCATGGGATGCAACGCTTGATACGCAGAGAGCGCTAAGTAAGCTGCAAGACGTGCTTAAAAAATGGAACAGAGATGTGTTTGGGGATGTCCGGAAGCGCAAAGAAAAGTTGGTTAAGGAGCTCCAGGAGGTGCAGGTCGAATTGGAGAATATGTGCTCAGACGAGCTCTTACAGCGGGAGGCTGACCTATTGAAGGAGTTTGATACACTGTTGGAACAAGAAGAGATGATCTGGGCACAGAAGTCGAGGGAGAAATGGGTGGCTCACGGTGACCGTAACACCACCTTCTTCCACACCTCTACTATTATTCGGCGCAGGCGCAACCGAATTGAGATGCTTAAGGATGATGCTGGTGCTTGGATTTCAGATACTCCGGAGCTTGAGAAACTGGCGATGTCTTATTATCAGCGTTTATATTCGTTGCAAGATGTAGACCAAGTCGTTGTACCGTTACCGGCAGAGGGCTTTGTGGAGCTGACTCAGCTTCAACTCAGGGACTTGAACATCCCGTTCTCTGAGGAGGATATAGTGAAGGCAGTTAGGAGTATGGGGAGTCTTAAAGCACCGGAGCCGGACGGGTTCCAACCGGTGTTTTACCAGAAATGCTGGACGGAAGTTGGGGCATCTGTCACTCGTTTCGCACTAGACTTCTTCCGCACGGGATCGCTGCCGCAGGGAACTAATGATGTCATGTTGGTTTTGCTGCCTAAAGTTGCGAGTCCGGAGAAGATTCAACAATTTCGACCCATAAGCATGTGCAACGTTTTACTCAAAATCATCACGAAGGTTATGGTGGAGAGAATGAAACCGGTCATGACTAAGTTGATTGGACCAGCCCAATCAAGCTTCATCCCGGGTCGACTGAGTACTGATAACATTGTGATTGTCTAGGAGGTTGTACATTCAATGAGGAGGAAGAAGGGTAAAAAAGGTTGGATGCTGCTCAAACTAGACCTAGAGAAAGCATACGATCGGATCAGATGGGATTTCTTAGAAGATTCTCTTCGAGTAGCGGGTTTCACAGAACAATGGGTGGTCTGGATCATGCAGTGCGTCACCGGTCCAAACATGAGCTTGATATGGAATGGGGAGAGAACAGATAGCTTTGTTCCAATGAGAGGTTTGAGGCAAGGTGATCCACTATCACCATATTTGTTTGTACTATGCATGGAGAGATTATGTCACTTGATTGAGGAAGCTATAGATGATAAGAAGTGGAAACCGATTAGTCTATCAAGAGGCGGTCCCAAACTCTCTCACATCTGTTTTGCCGACGATCTAATTCTATTTGCAGAGGCATCTGTTGCTCAGGTCCGAGTAGTACGTAGCGTTTTGGAGAACTTCTGTCAAGCCTCGGGACAAAAGGTTAGCCTTGAGAAATCAAAGATATTTTTTTCAGACAATGTCTCTCGAGAGTTGAGTAGTGCCATCAGTGCAGCAAGCGGTATCCAGGCAACAAGAGAGCTAGGCGTGTATCTTGGGATGCCTATTTTGCAGAAAAGGATTAATAAGGAAACGTTTGGCATGGTAGTTGAAAGAGTCTCGTCAAAACTAGCGGGATGGAAAGGGCGTGTGTTAAGTTTGGCAGGGCGCATCACTTTAACGAAGGCAGTTCTCGGGTCAGTACCGGTGCACACTATGAGTGCGTGCAAGCTTCCGGAATCGACGGCGAAAGCTTTAGACCGTGTGTCACGAGATTTCGTGTGGGGATCCACGGCTGAGAAGAGGAAACAGCATCTTATTGGTTGGGAGAGACTGTGCCAACCAAAAGCAGAAGGAGGTCTGGGTATCCGTAAGTCGAATCTTATGAACAAAGCCTTACTCGCGAAAGTGGGTTGGAGGGTGATGCACGATTTCTCTAGTTTGTGGGCAAGGGTGATTCGGAGCAAGTACAAAGTCGGAGATATTCATGATGGCTCTTGGTTAGTCTCTAAAGGAACATGGTCATCCACGTGGAGAAGTGTGGCCCTGGCTATCAAAGATGTGGTTATTCCGGGTCACAGTTGGGTTATGGGGGATGGACAGAGTATTAACTTCTGGACAGACAAGTGGTTAATGGGTTCTGCTCTCTGTGATTTAACTATGGCAGAGATACCGTTAGAGGCCTTACACCTGAAGGCGGGAAATTTATGGAGCAATGGTATCGGGTGGGACCTCCAGAGAATCATACCATATACGTCAGAGGAGACGAGACTGGAAATGGCGGCTGTGGTGGTGAACTTGAACGCCGGGAGATCAGACACAATATCCTGGGGGGAGACAGCTGACGGGAGGTTCACGGTGTCGTCAGCATATCGCCTTTTGTCACGGGATGAGTACTTTAAACCGAACATGAGCAACTTCTTTAGACGTGTGTGGAGAATAAGAGCACCGGAGAGAGTACGCGTCTTCCTTTGGCTAGTTAGTAACTATGGGATAATGACAAACCAAGAAAGACTTCGTAGACACATGAGTGACACCGGGATTTGCCAAGTATGTAAAGCTGGAGTGGAATCTACTTTGCATGTGTTACGAGATTGCCCTGCGATGTCAGGGATATGGAGACGTATTGTTCCGAGAGGTAAGCAACGAATCTTCTTTGCGATACCTCTCCTTGACTGGTTGTATGCAAACTTGAGTGAAGAAGCTGAGACAGGGTTTGGACCCTGGTCGACTATGTTTGCTGTCTCGGCTTGGTGGGCGTGGAAATGGCGTTGTGGCAATATCTTTGGAGACAACAGACTCTGGAAGGATAGGGTGAAATTTGTGAAAGAATATGCAAGAGAAGTGCATCAAGTTATGTTGAGAAGTGACAATCGGAGAGTAGTGACAAGGGAGGAGAGACTTATCTCGTGGCTGCCACCACTAGTTACTTGGATGAAGCTAAATACGGATGGGGCCTCTCGTGGTAATCCGGGGTTGGCAACAGCAGGAGGTGTGATACGTGACGGTGACGGACAATGGCATGGAGGATTCTCGTTGAATATTGGACGTTGCACAGCACCAATGGCGGAACTGTGGGGCGTTTACTACGGTCTTTGCATTGCGTGGGAGAAGGGGGTCTCGAGACTGGAAGTCGAGGTGGACTCTTCACTGGTGGTAGGTTTTCTTCAGACAGGATCTGTGACACACACCCACTGTCTTTCCTGGTGCATCTGTGCCATGGCTTCTTATCAAAGGACTGGGAGGTCCGGGTTACTCACGTGTATAGGGAGGCCAATCGTCTAGCTGATGGATTGGCTAACTATGCTTTTACTTTGCCACTAGGGCTTCATGTTTTTGATTTTGTTCCTTCGGTTCTGTTAAGTGTATTGCGGGATGATGAGCGTGGCGACTCACGTCCTCGGCAAGTTCGTTTGTAGTACTTTTTCTTGTTTGAATAAACTGGGAGCTAGCTCCCGGTGTTACACCAAAAAAAAAAGAAAAAAATTACCTACATCCTAACTTTTAATCGGTTCATTTACCATTAAATCATACTCTTAACTTCAAGTCAGCGATCCGCGTCAATTTTGCCAACCAACGAAGTTTCATCAACCGGCTCCAAGATGTTCATTTTGCTTAGTTTCTAATTTCACTTGATGAATACTCAGTAGAAAAAATACATATATTTCCCGTTAAGAAATTAAGAGATATTATAGTGAATCTTTTTTTCAAGTCACCATTGAGATATTATTTCTTTTTGCTTAGTTTTCTACTTCCAGTTGGTGACTAATCGGTAAAAAAATACAAATATATTTCATGAAGAAGAAATTAACAATCTTGAATCAAAACCTAACCCACGTGAAAAAAAAGACGTTTTGATAAGTAAAAAAGGCACACTTTACATTTTGAAAAACAAATCAATAATACTAAGATTGAAACCAGAATCATTTGGTTATGTTGCTACTTGTGGGAGCTTTCATGATGCTAATGATCTTGGAACCCTCATACCAAATCCATGCTTCACCTTCTCAATCCTGTTTCAAGTTATCAAAACATTTTGTTAGAAAGAAAAAAAACTCTGTTTTGATCTCATAATGTCAAAAGTCAAAACCAAAACACTGTCATATCTGTCTCTGTAATTTGCTTACGTTGGGGCTAATTTGCCAAGGCTCTTAAGTTCTTCCCCTGAATCTCCATCAAGTATTCTTCCGGATATATCAAGGATGTAAGAACGGTTCTTGTCACGAGGCAGACCACGACCCTCTCTTGTGAAGCTCTCTTCCATTCACATAGACTTCTGAGTTACCTGCATCGCATCTATCCGGCATTGGATGGCTAAACTCTTCAATAAATGGCTGCAAAAAAACAAACAAACAAACAACAACCAAGTCATCCATCTGAATCCGATGCTGTTCTGTTTCAGATAATCAAAGAATGTGAAGGAACTTACAGGTATTATACCGAGACACGGTTCGTCCATTACCCCCCAGAATCCAGCTCTGTAGTCATACCTGAATCAGATAACATGAATTAGAAACTGAAAATGAAAGTAGAGAAACAAACAAAGAGAGAAATGGTGTTCATGAGCATTACCAATACTTTCCAGCTTGGATTGGTCCAGCTAATTTCTCAGCACTGCTAACTAGATCTTCCGGTATCAGATGTCCATTAACCCAAACTTCTAATAACTTCTCTTGGTCTTCACTAGAAGATCTCTCTGTGTTGTTGTTGTTGCTGTCTTCTCTTCCGTTTGAGTTCCTTGAATCTTCAGAGATCTCAGTGTTAGAGTATCCATTGTAAGAAACCTGTCTCTGTAGCTACTGATTCAGGCTTCTTCGGCGGCGAGTCTTTCTTCACGAAGAACTCTTGCTTAACCGGCTTGTGATAACCTAACTCGACGTCAACGTACTCTTTTTCCTTCTTATGGTTTTTGACCCAATTGGGTTTTTCCGTATTAAGGTTTTAATGAAGCGGCACGAATCTACATTCTGCAAAGCACCTAGGCGCCAAATTTGGACCGGTCCAGCATGATTTTACTAATGACTCTTAAGCTCCCTCTTTATTCATGAAACTCGCCGAGACCAAACTGCATTTGACTTGCAGAGTTGGGGGGACTTATTGTTAGAGGAGAAATTAGCACATTTCCCTGAGTCCGTCACCATTAGTAAAACCATAAAAGCCCAATCCAACTTTGGTCCTAACACTACAAGAAAAAGTGACTATTGTTACCATTTTTTTGTCACAATATATCAATATTCAGTCACAAAAAGAATATTGTGACCAAAATGCTATAAATTATAGAACGTCACAATAAAATGGTCACAAGTCATTTTTTGTCACAAAAACGTCACAACCGTTTGTGACGAGTAACAACCGTAACAGTTCGTCACAAACTGTGACGTATTGTGAACGTCACAAAAACGTGATAGTTCGTGACAAAAATATTGTCACAAATAGGCCACAAATTGTGACAAAAAAAATGTCCCAAATTTGTCATGATTAATACCGTATTTTAGTCACTCAAGCGTATCAAAAATGCGACGAGGAAAACGTTATAAATGTGTCACAATTAGTCACTAAACTATAGTCATAGAATCGTCACTATATTTTTAGTTGTGACACTTTCTTATGACGAATCCGTAGCAAATTGTGACATATCATTACCAATTACGCAGTCACTACCTACAATTGTAAAACAAAAAAAAAACAAAAATAAGATAAAATAGAAAATACTTTCTTAAAATACAAATATCCCAATACAAAACAAAAAAAAATCATCCGAAACAAAAGAAATCCTAATAGCACAATTTAGAAGAAAAAGTCTTGATAAATATTAACTAAGGATAAATGGTTTTGGTGGTGGAGTTGGAATTAGACGTTTCTCTTAAGCTTCTCTCCAAAACTTGCAAGCAGAGTAGTAGGAGGAGCTTCCTTGTGAATAAGCCGCATGTTATCTTTCTTGTCAGAGAAACACATGAGTGAGAACTCAAGCAACGCTGAGATGGCAGTGTTGGTAGCAGCAGCAGATGATGAGATTAAGGTTGGTGTATTGTCGACGGCAGTTGTTGTGGACGAACAATGCTCTTGTTTGGTTCTGCTTGAGTTGTTGTTTGACTCGTTTTGGTGTCTGCATTTGTATTGGAGAGAGGTGAGGGAGCTTCTTTGTTGAAAACACATAAAGGAGGAGGACGCTCTTCTTCTTCAGTGTGCTCACGTTTCAGTGCTTCCTCATCTTCATTAAAACGGTTATTGTTGTTATTCTGCTGCTGTTTGAGGGCATGCTCACGAGCTCGTTGATGTTAACGAGAGCCTTGCTTGCTGACTGGAGTTCCTTCAACAAAGTACAGGTTATGTGAACATTAAACACAAGACACAAATAAAATATTTGAAACCAAATGCTTCAATCAACTTTGCAGATAAAGATCATCATAATTGAATTTTCACTAAAACACAACAATTCTTTCAATATCATATACAGAATTAAGATATTTTGTGAAAATTTATTATATAAAACTTTAAGGTTGAGCTTTACAAGAGTTAGTACATACACGGTGGACTAGTCCTCGTCCAGTTCAAGTAATTCAGCCAACTGAAACAGAACATAGAGAAGCTTTTGAATCAACAGGGATGATTCATCACTAAAAAACATTGAAATAGTAGATTGTTTCATGAATAAACTAGTTAGTAGTCCAGTTCAAGTAAACACACTTAGCCCACTTGCAACACCACTAACGGGATGGTTTCAACACAGTTTTAGCATTCAATAACTACTGAAATCATACTAATAAGATGCACTTCAACATAGAGGTTTTTCATCTAAGAAGTATGATATCTTGTGAATCAAGAGATAAGAATTCACTTTAAAGGGCTCCATCACAGAGATTTTGCATACTGAAATGAAACTGATTAGCTTCTGGAATATGACGGAAGCACAAACCTGGTCTGTTTGGTTGTTTCCATTGTATCAATCTCAAAATCTGTCAAAAGAAAACTTAAGTTCTTACTTCTTACAAATCAAAAACGTAATTAAAAGTACAATAAACCACCGATCATAGATGCAAGTAATGAAAAAAAAAAAGCTTATAGAGGAATCTTAATGAAGAAGACGCAACAAAATTCAGCATAAACACCAATCAATGATCACAAAGCAAACTGGAAATTAACATATAGATAGATTAGTTTCTAAAACTCCAGATTCGTGAAGAACGGCTTCCAATGAGATCTATATATGAAATTGAAGACAAAGCAGTTGGCCTTATTTTGCGAGGCTCTTATAGAAGGAAACTGGAGAGAACGGTTTTGAGAGGCTAAGTGAGATGGTTAAAATGTTTAACACGTTTTTTATCTCTCAATTGGGGAAATTTTTGGCTCTCTTGTGAAAGTTTAAGCCGTTAAAATGATTGAGCCTCCACGATTGATATCACATAATTTAGGGTTGTGGTGGTTAACTTAATTTTAGCTAAGAGATCTATATATATATATTTTTTTTTTATCTGATAATTGCAAAATATATCGTAGGTAATAATAGAGTTTCAGATTCATATTGTACAACTTAAATAAATCTTAGCTTTATAATCGTAATTAAGTGTGAATTAAGAAAAAGAGCAGAGATTTAGGTAGGCATCCTTTGTTTTTTTGAAAAGTCGCAATCACAAAAAATTATATTACCCTAAGTATACCCTAAATCGTTTTTTTTTTGTAAAAAATGTACACCCTAAATCGTTCAATGGAGAATCAAGTCTTTGTATCTAAAATCACAACCAAAAGAGCTTCACTTCCGAATCTCGCCTACTGCATAGTGCACACAACAAAATGATGGACAATATTAGCCGAAAGATCAGTCGAGAACAATAATCAACCAAGTAGAATAATTTTCTATCTCATTTTTTTTTTGTGCAAACATAGATATATTAAAAAGAGAGTCACGACTACACCCTATTATTAGAGAAACGGTTCAAATATATAACAAAGCAATCAGCCAAAGTGTTTAAAGATCTAGCAATATAAAAGAAAGAGATACAGACACATGCTTATGACATGCAGAGGGAACTTATATTGTGGAGAAGACAATTCAAATCACTAACACGTGTTGGGGTTCAAATTCATACGTAAACCCAAGTTATTAGTGAAATATGACTCGTTTTATACAAATACAAGTATAAAAGGAACAGAGAGCGTTTATCTAAATTTTCTGTAGTTTTGGGATTTTATACTATTTTCTTATATAATTTGAAATTCATAAAGTTTTTAATATTGTCACAAAATGGTAACAATTATGTCATAATCTATGACCACACCCAATGGTCACAAAAACAGTAACTAATTGTAACAAAATACTTACCAACTTTTTGTAACTATGAGTGACTTAAGTTTCGTCACCAAAATCGTATCAGTTTAATTACCGGATTTAGTCGCAAAAGTGTAATAATATTTGTGACTAAATATTTCATAACAAATTCGTCACAATTAGTGACAAATGTTTGTTACATTCATTCTGGTCACAATATTATAACGAAAAGGTTACACTTTTATGACCAAATAATTTTGTCACATTTTTGTATGTAAATTGTCACAATATTATGACAAAATAATTTGTCACAAATTTTCTGTCACAATATTCCTTTTTTCTTGTAGTGTAACCTCCTCAACAAAATGGCAAGACTTGAGGAAGAAGGCACAATCCATGAGAGAATGTAAACAAACTATCATGCCGACTCGAAGAATGGAAGGAAATCAAGAGTAAGAGGAAGTTTTCCATATTCGCAAAAGAGGAAGTTTTCTATCTCGCCGATAGAAAAATATTCACCAAGAGGCCGACCTATCAACACTATATATTGAAGACCCCCATTCTTGAAAAAGGATCCGAAATCATCTAAAATTACTAGGCTTTGCACCTCCTTACTTTCATTTTAGTTTTTCCTCTTGTTCATCATAGTTCATCTCGCCAAGCTTGTCGGCGAGATAACACCTTTTATAATCTTCCTGATATTCTTCGACTTAAATCAAGCTTCCAGTTTTCTAAACCCACATCTTTGGTAACCCGTTTTAACGAGTTCTATCTCAGATCTAACAGCCTTCACCTCTAGCTAGCTACTCGTGAGGATCCTGAAAATAACCGAGAATACACTGAACTGGTAGACCAAACTGTACGCACCAAAACCGTGTCATACACGTCTGTATTTTATATATAAAAAAAAACAATCGTTAACATTTAAATATTTTAAATCCCAAACGAAAGAATAGAGATCACAGAAGTCCTACGAATCCCTCAGATTATTTACACACAGTGCCGGCCCGTACCATTATGGTACCTAAAGCCTAATACATTTTTTTAGCCCATTTAAATATTCATTAAAATAAAGTTAACAAGTTTCGCATAGGAGGGGCATCAAACTGCGCTGCGGTGAGACGAAAGGAGAGGATAAAACCACTACGCTACTACTAACTTTTGCAAATTTGGCACCCCTAAATATTTATTAACTTTTGGCGCCTAAAGCACATGCTTTATGTGCTTTAGGTCAGGGCTGGCCCTAATTACACACATATATCCATATAAACTAATCATTATCCTGATAGGACTCTTAAATAGATTACTTGCTCACGATTCACATAAGTAGAACCCACGCCCATAAATTCATAGTTCTTGTTACATTATACTCGTAAAGATTACGAGCGCTGATTAGTGTTTTTGTTAAAAAAATAAAAAAATCAGGTTTATAAATTCTTTATTTCTTTCGAATTAGGATTTTGACGAAAGTTTATAAATATCCCGGTTTATGGGAAAAGTATTAGATACAAGATTGTGTGAGAGATATCAAAGTCGTCTTCAAACACATGGAGGAGGATAAAACGCCTTTACTGTTTGAGATTGATAGCTACTCGGACAAAGATTCATCAGCACACATATTGTAAGTATAGATATATTTATTCATGTGTTTGTGTGTTTTTGTTTTGATTCTTGACTTCTACCGTAGATTCAAAAAACAACTTTGTTTTAGGTCGATATTATATTATAGGTACAACTTTCAAAAAAGGGTTTCTTAGATAACTTCTTCTTTACGGTACTTCCATATGTAGCTTATCGGAGACTGAGCTAAGCAATTCGACTGAGATAAAAGAAGCGGTCTTCAAGCAAGACTGGTCGGAGGAAAAGCATGACGAGATTAAGAAAGAAAATATTGGTGGTACTCAAGTCTAAGGATCTAAGGCAACATGGAAGAGAGTAAAGGCTGATATGGATAGGGAGATCAAGATAATGATAGCTGATTTCAAACAGATGACCGATATCCAAGATATTAAGGCACAATGGAAGAGAGTAAAGGCTGATATGGATAGGGAGATCAAGATAATGATAGCTGATTTCAAACAGATGACCGATATCCAAGATATTAAGGCACAATGGAAGAGAGTAAAGGCTGACATGGCTAGGGAGAACAAGATAATGATAGCTGATTTCAAACAGATGACCGATATCCAAGATATTAAGGCACAATGGAAGAGAGTAAAGGCTGACATGGCTAGGGAGATCAAGATAATGATAGCTGATTTCAAACAGATGACAGATATCCAAGATATTAAGGCACAATGGAAGAGAGTAAAGGCTGACATGGCTAGGGAGAACAAGATAATGATAGCTGATTTCAAAAAGATGACCGATGTCGAAGATATTAAGGCAACATGGAAGAGAGTAAAGGCTGACATGGATAGGGAGAACAAGATGATGATAGCTGATTTCAAAAAGAATACCAAGACTGCTAGAGACTTGGTCGAGGGGGTTGGTCACTCTTTGAAAGCAAGATTTGGTAAGGCAAAAATAGACTAAACAAATTATATTTTATCACACAATTTCAGTAGAGTTTCAGCACCTCCTTTGCTAATAGTTTTTGTACTATTTATAGTTGTTTTTCCAAGTCGTGTTTTGCCTTTTGGCATTACTATTTTTCGTGGTTATGTTTCTGTTTTACCACAATCGTTATTCGTTAACATTTAGATATTCTAAATTTCTAACGAAAGAATAACAGAAGTCGTACGAATCCCTCAGATTAGGAGTTGTCTCTAATTATTTACACACATCCATATAAACTAACCATTATCCTGATAGGATTCTTAAATAGATTACTAGCTCACGATTCCACATAAGTAGAAGTGTAGAACCACGCCCATTGTTACATTATAGTAAAGAGAGCTGATTAGTGTTTTTGTTAAAAAAATAAAAAAATCAGGTTTATAAATTCTTTATTTCTTTCGAATTAGGATTTTGACGAAAGTTTATAAATATCCCGGTTTATGGGAAAAGTATCAGATACAAGATTGTGTGAGAGATATCAAAGTCGTCTTCAAACACATGGAGGAGGAGAAAACGCCTTTACTGTTTGAGATTGATAGCTACTGGGAGAATGATTCATCAACAAACATATGGTAAGTATAGGTGTGTGCGTTGGTGTTTTGATTCTTGACTGACTCATCCGGTAGATTCAATAAACAACTTCGTTTTAGGTCGATATTATAATATTATATGATAGGTACAACTAAAAAAGGGTTTCTTAATTAAATCTTCTTCTTTATGGTATTTTTCATATAGCTTATCGGAGACTGAGCTAAGCAATTCGACTGAGATAAAAGAAGCGGGCTTCAAGATAGACTGGTCGGAGGAAAAACATGACGAGATTAAGAAAGCAAATGTTGGTGGTACTCAAGTCCAAGGATTTAAGGCAGCATGGAAGAGAGCAAAGGCTCGGATGGATAGGGATAACAAGAAAATGATAGCTGGTTTCAAAAAGATGACCGATGCCGAAGAATGGAAGGCAGCATGGAAGAGAGCAAAGGCTCGGACGGATAGAGATAATAAGAAAATGATAGCTGGTTTCAAAAAGATGACCGATGCCCAAGAATGGAAGGCAGCATGGAAGAGAGCAAAGGCTCAAACGGACAGGGATAACAAGAAAATAATAGCTGGTTTGAAAAAGCTGACCGATGCCCAAGAATGGAAGGCAGCATGGAAGAGATCAAAAGGCTCAGGTGGATAGGGATAACAAGATGATGATAGCTGATTTCAAAAAGATGACCGATGTCCAAGAATTGAAGGCAGCATGAGAGACTTGGCCGAGGGTGTTGCCGTGTTGGTCACTCTTTGAAAGCAAGATTTGGTAAGGCAAAAATAGACTAAACAAAATATATTTTATCACACAATTTCAGTAGAGTTTCAGCACCTCCTTTGCTAAGATTTTTGTACTATTTATAGTTGTTTTTCAAGTCGTGTTTTGCCTTTTGGCATTACTGTTTTTCGTGGTTATGTTTTTGTTTTACTTCTTTCTGGGGCTTGAACTTTTGGCCGGTGCTCTTGTTATCTTTGTTTTGACATTGATTGGTTTTGGCTATTTGAGTATCAATGAAAGAAATGCCAAAAGGAATAACACGACTTCTTGAGAAGGTATTCTTGTTATCTCTTCTTTTTATTTATTTTAATACAAGGTATTCTTTTCATGAAGTAGATTGTGAGAAAATCTTACGAAAATGGCTACAGCAGCCATTTGTATATCGTTGATCCCCATTTACTCAAATTCATTCTATAAAATATAATTATATGGTTTCTAGGGGAAACTAATTCATATGAGACACAAGAGTTAACATGATACTTTCCAAATAGCCTTGGTCACATGAAGCCGTTGGACTACTGAACCCTCTCACATAGGGTATTTTACAACAGTTGCTAAAAAAGTATAGCGTAGGACGAAGATGAAAGATCAACATGATAGGTAAAATAAAGCAACAATCTTGTTGTGCCATTATTTTTTTCTGCTAAAAAAAACAAAATTCCAATTTTGAAACAAGAAAATAAAATAGGTACTGAATCTATACAAATCGAAGGTAACTAACGTCACATACAAGTTTGTTTTGAGGAAAATATATTAGAAAGAGAAAAAAGCAAAACGAACGAGATATTGGGTTGTGAAGGGGCCCAACCGATTGATGGATAAGTCATATATATATATATATACTCGCGAGAGAGAAACGTAACCTACATAATTCGACGAAAATCATCATCGCCTTAAATCGACAAACCTAAACCTAAATCGTTTGAGGAGGGGGAGAGACGATAATAATGCTGATCGGACCCTACGGTACTGATGAATATAATCGCATAGGGCTGCTTCTTGGAAACTTGTGAAGGAATACGGTGTATGTGTTATTCTTTCATCATCCTTGCTTTTAATTAATTATGAGATTGATTGACCTAATTGATCCACTAGAAATCTATCTTGTTTAGGTGTTCGATATCCCGGGTTCTACGATCGATTACGAGCAAGAGATCTGTAATGAACAGAGTCCTTGTCCTGGCTTAGTCTTGCTGTACGCTAGGATGGGCCTTCATCGCTACAATTTGCTGGAGGTCTAATAAAAGCTCTTGCTTGTTCTTTACATCCACATGCTTTAGTTATCATGTAACACTCGAATATGCTCTTTCGTTTCTTTCATCAGGGTACAAAGTTTGAGCTGAGTGGCGTAACGAAATACGTACAATCAAAGGGTACTTGTGCTTGCTGTTACTACATAACTCTGGATGCAATTGATCCAGCTGCTGTTGGCTCCTGCTTCAAACTTTTCAGACTGAAGTATCAGAACAAAGTTTTGGCAGATATATTCTCATGTGCAATGTTGCCAGAATTCGAGGTAAAACACTCACTCTCTAATATATATTCTCATGTGCAATGTTGCCAGAATTCGAGGTAAAACACTCACTCTCTAATATATATGCTTTGTTCATTTGTTTACAAAGGAAACCATGTCTCTAAACTCAATTTGCTGATTTAGGGGACACAACCAGTGGCAGAGGAGCGTCTTTTGTAGATAGTAGCTTGCCTGAGTGGCCGGCAGAGAATCCTTTTCAAAAATATTACCTCGTAAGTAAGAATAAGATTAGGGCACACACGAATAATGGTCTTTTTAGTTAATCCAACAAAGTAGTGATGCATGTATATGTTTTGGTTCAGGTGAAGGAATCAGAGCTGCAAGACAATGACTGGATTCTTCTGTATATTGAACTTGCTATTGCCATAGTTAAGAACAGCGAAGATAAGGCTTTTGGTCCTCCCAAGTTGGAGATTGTGAAGGTGGCCATGGATGCGAATGGTGAGGGACTCAATGCCATAAATGCGATTTTCTACGTAAGGTACAAGGACTTGAACGAGGCTGAGATTGGTAAGGCTTTGGACCGCTTTGCTATAGTTAGAAGACGCTTCCATGAGGATACGCAATGCTTCAGTCTCGTTGGTTCCCAAGTTACACCAAATATGGACTCTCAAATGAAAGCTCTTCACCTCTAGCCACACGTGAACTCAGGGAGGCAGGAGAATCAATATAGTAACCATATTGCTATCCGTACATAGATAATGGTTTATTACTATCCGTTATAGATAATAGATTGAGCCAATTTCTTTAGGTTAATTCGCGTAGATCAAATATTTTCAAAATAGCAAAAGTTATCCAACAACAAATATTGTTTGGTTAGGTTAAACAAAATTTGTGATGTTATGTATTCAAATACTTTAGTATAATCATGGGTGCCGGTAGTTTCATACTTTAATTAGTTCAGCTCCTAGCGGATACGTATTAACGGTATAATATTACCAATAATTAATTAATATCCATATGATATAAAATACGACACAACATGCATGATAGAAGATTAATCACAAGATGATGGATCTTTACAAAGATCCATCATCTTGCATCACCCTACAAGCTCCTTCTTTCATTTTCTTCGTCTTATTCCTCCCTCCTTTTACCTTCTTCACCTTCCATTAATCCATTCACCACTCTTGCTACCTCTTCTCTTCTGGCCATGCTATGAGTGGAACGCCGTTTACTATACTTTCCATAGTTGAATTCCATCCACAATGACTCAAAAATCCTCCCGTAGATGGATGAGCTAATATTTGGTCTTGTGGAGCCCAAGAAGGGATTATAAAATCTCTACCTTTTGTTAGTTTAAAAAAAAAAATTGGTGGTAAAAAGGAAGAACTAGACCCAAAAAATTACTATCCGCAAGACCAAGAGAAAGTTCATTGAGCTGGTGACATGAGTGTACCGCCACTACCGAAGGACACATACAAAACCGAACCGAGCATTAACATTCAAAATCTTGCCACATTAAAAATCCTTCCATCTTGCCACCTTCTCGCTTACCTATGTTAATTAACGGTCCAATAGGATAAAATGGAAGTTTATCAGACTAGGTTCTTGCAAGGCCTTAATTATAACATTTGGCTTTAGCTGGAAGAAGGTATTCAGTATTCACAAGAATCCCTTTGGCTTCCTTGTACCTTTTGGTGTTGTGTAGAAAATTATAAAATTGGCTAAATTTTATTACTTTATAAACCTAAATAAATTTTATTATATAGATTAATTAGATAACGAAAAATTAAATTATTACAAATATTTGAACCAATCATATAAAACATGTGTGATTTAGGTTCTTAAAAAGTATTTGAAAACTTCAATGAAAAATATCTATTAAAAATGCTTTGAAGTGCTCTCAGATTGCACAAAAATGGAGGTGTAAATTTTCTTTTACTTTCCATGTTGCATCTGTTTATTCTCGATTTTTAACTGTAGCTCGCGTTCGCCAGCAAAATTCTAGATGAAACAATAGTGTTCATCAACAAAATATGATGGGATTACTCAAAATGTCCAGCTTTCATCGTTTTCTTATTTTTCAGTTTGACTGAGATTTAAAAAAACAAGAGCCATGGGATTACTCAAAATGGAGAGGGTAGATATACGATTTACGCGGATTGATGACCTTGATGGAGAACGAGCACAACCTTTCTTGTAGGTAAACATTATAACTAATATGACTTGATTGCTAATTGTTCAGGGACAAGTTCTTCTGCCAGTAATGGATCAGACCGAGTTTGTCTTTGGGAGGAGAAGGTACTTAGAAACAAAAAGAGTACAAAAACACTTGCATATTCAGACTTGGGTGAAAGAAGAATTGGTTGATATGTGTCCTTGTGTTTCTGTTTTGGAACCTGCATTTTGTAGTACTAAAGCTTACATCAAGGCGCCATACCAGATAGTAAGGAGTAAATTTTTTATAAAGTAATAATGTTAGGACCATGATATTTTATTACTTTAGCGAGATTATTAATTTATTGAGAGATAATTAGATCGAAAACTTAATTTGGGACTAAAAAAATCTATTCATTTATCGAGGTATTACTTTATCGAGTATTACTTTATAGAGGTTTTATTGTACTATATGTTTGCACAAAAGTGATTGAACCAATGGACATTGGTTACCGTTGTTTCCCGTAGAAGAAAATACAGATGTTTCCCGAAGAAGAAATTAACAGATATTATATTTTGGTGAACCTTTTTTGCAAGTCTCCATCGGAAATATTATTTCTTTTGATTAGTTTCTACTTCTAGATGATAGTTGATGTCTACTCGGTAAAAAAATCAGATATTTCATGAAGAAGAAATTAAGAGAAAAAACAATCTTGAATCAAAACCTAGCCCACGTGAAAAAAAAATAAAAAAACTTTCCAACTCATGTCATAAGTAAAAAAGGCACACTTTACATTTTGAGAAACAAATCAATAATACTAAGATTGAAACCAGAATCATTTGGTTATGTTGCTACTTGTGGGAGCTTTCATGATGCTAATGATCTTGGAACCCTCATACCAAATCCATGCTTCACCTTCTCAATCCTGTTTCAAGTTATCAAAACATTTTGTTAGAAATAAACAACTGTGTTTTGATCTCACAATGTCAAAACTCAAAACCAAAACACTGTCATATCTGTCTCAGTAATTTGCTTACGTTGGGGCTAATTTGCCAAGGCTCTTAAGTTCTTCCCCTGAATCTCCATCAAGTATTCTTCCGGATATATCAAGGATGTAAGAACGGTTCTTGTCACGAGGCAGACCACGACCCACGAGTAACTCGAAGTCCCTCTTGTGAAGCTCTCTTCCATTCACATAGACTTCTGAGTTCCCAGCAGCGCATCTATCCGGCATTGGATGACTAAACTCTTCAATAAATGGCTGCAACAGACAAACAAACAACAACCAAGTCATCCATCTGACTCCGATGCTGTTCTGTTTCAGATAATCAAACACTGAGAGAAGAATGTGAAGGAACTTACAGGTATTATACCGAGACACGGTTTGTCCATTACCCCCCAGAATCCAGCTCTGTAGTCATACCTGAATCACATACATGAATCAGAAACTGAAAATGGAAGTAAAGAAACAAACAAAGAGAGAAATATTGTTCATGAGCATTACCAATACTTTCCAGCTTGGATTGGTCCAGCTAATTTCTCAGCACTGCTAACAAGATCTTCCGGTATCAGATGTCCATTAACCCAAACTTCAAATAGCTTCCCTTGATCTTCGTTTCCATTAGTGATCTCCGTGGAACCACCAAACTCACTTCGTCTGTTGTTGTCTTCTTCTCTTCCGTTTGAGTTCCTTGAATCTTCAGAGATCTCAGTGTTAGAGTATCCATTGTAAGAAACCTCTGTCTCTGTAGCTACTGATTCAGGCTTCTTCGGCGGCGAGTCTTTCTTCACGAAGAACTCTTTCTTGTCCGGCTTGTGATAACCTAACTCCGCCATTCCGTAAGCGAGTGCTGCTCTGTTCACATTAGAATACTCAAAAAGTTCAAGAAGACTGGCACTCTCAGAAGCAGCTGGTTCCGGAGATTTTGAGACTTGAGCTCGCCGACGAACAGATTTAACCTCTCTCTGTTCTTGTTCACTTGATATTTCTTCATCATCTGAGCATTGAGAAGAAGCAGTCCCAACGCTTTGCGTAGTTTCTTGGTGATTTCTTGATTCCTTTATCGCTTCTTCGTCTTCATCAACAGAAGAGCGTTCCTCAACCACCACTGTGTTCGTTACCACCTCTAGAGAGACAGGGTTTGCTTCCTCATTACCAGAAGAGAAGACAAGTTTCTTATCAACGATAGTGAAACTAATGACTTGAGAGCAAGAACCACACTGAAGCTTATGTAGCTTCCTTTCCTGAGCTAAAAGCTTCTTCTTAGGCAAGTAAAGCAGCTCAAAGCAACTATGACAAGCTATGAAAGGAGCACCACCAGCAAGCGGATGGCAACGACGAGCATCCCTATCCGAAACAGCCTTCTTCACATAGCCACGAGCAAACGCGCCTCCTCCCATTTCTGAATCAAGATCACTTGGCCACCTCGCGTAACCACCACCACCACCACCACCTCGAGGACCTGGAGAGCTCATGGAAGAAGGACTGTAGGGTGCTGCACCACCGCCACGGTTGTGAGAAGAAACAGGGCTATACGGAGGCATATCACCACCGTACCTACTCGGTGTAGCTGGGAAGAAGGAATGTGGCTCAACTATATCAGCACCAATCTCAACATATTGGCCTCCACCTCCAGGATATGGACGAGGAGGATATGGAGGAGGAGGAGGATACCAGTTTGGATTTGGAACTGGAGGTGGTCTTCTATGGACTTGGAATCCGTAAGGATCTTGATGATAGCCTTGAGGATACATTGGTCCAGCGTAAGGATATGGCTCTGGATACGGATTGTGGTAATAAGGCTGTGGTCTGAGGAATGCTTCTTTTGGTTTATCAGCTGCATTTCCACCACCACCACGGAGGAGATGATCTTTGATTGAGTCTAACCTTCTTAGAAGCTCAGCTCGTTCCTGCTCTGTATACTCAATTGGGTTGTTGTTGCCGCTTGTGTTCTTAGATGAAGAATCTTCTGATCCGTAGTTTGGCTCCTCGTTGTTTCTCGAGCTTTTTCCAGATCTTTGAGACCCGTGTCGCGAGTGTGTTTCTTCTTCGCTTCTCGACGAACCAGCATCTGATCTACCGTCTCCTTCGTTGACATCACTGCCTCGTGACCTCATCAGCTTCTCCGATTAATCGAAGAAGACTACTTTCGATTGTTTTCAACTGCAATTCATGTAAATTCTGGGAATTTTAGATAAAATTCGAATCCAGCAACACATTTCTCCGATCGAATTTGCATCGAAACAACATCTAAATTGGTTAAAAGAGCACCAAACGATTGAAATCTTAAAAATTTCAATTCAAATTTGAAAATTTCCCTTTTTTTTTCTACTCGGAAGACAGATTTGAGTTCATGGGAGTAGTGATAATCGATTTTGTTCGAGCTTTTCATGATTTCTCAGTACTCAAACGAAGAATCAACAGCTAAGAGAAGTGAGAATCGAACGAACCTTGGAGAATGGCGTCGCTGAGTTAGGTGGGAAGACGACGGATTTGATGAAATCCAATCCGGTTGAATTAAATGAGAGCGAGAATCATACACCAACGGCTTAATCTCTCTTTCTAGTTTCTACGCAACCAAATTTTCTTAAGGAGATTTTGGGAAAATGAAAATTCAAAGTCAAAAGAAGTTCTTCTCGAAAGATAAAGATCAATTGTCTGCTCATTTACTAAGCGGAGAGGACTGGGTCTCGTTGACCCAAGGGATAAGCAGACGACCAAATTAATCAAATTTCATCTTTTTGATACAAAATCTAGAACTTTGAATAAGAGTGTTTACCGACAAGTAAGTAAATACATCCTATCAACTTTTCTATAAAAATGTTAAAAAATAAAAAGTGAACTACAAAGAATATTCAATCTAGTAGAAGAGAAAAATCAAAATTTTATTAACAAATTTACAGTTTCATGTTCAAAGTTCAAACATTAGTATAGCTATCGCCAACATATATAAACTAAACTTTGACTTCATTTATTTTCTGAAAATTCAGTAATGCATGGGTTGCTTTAATTCTGACAACAAAAGTACAATGAAATATTCACACAGTTTTTTTCTTTATCGACAAATCTTAACAACGCGTTGACAAAAATAAATAAAAGACAAATCTTATCAACGTACTATTGCGAGTGTGTTTTGTACGAAGACAAACTATTGTAAAAGACTAACGAACAAAATATATAAAATGTGACAATTTTTGTAACTTAACAAAATATATACTGTGAAATTGACAAGTTAATGCTTCCATTCCATGTTACAAGACGTGTCCTCAAAACTTCGCCCATTTGTGTATTTCAAAGTCACAACTAATATCTGATCTTGCTGATGTTTTTTTCTTTATCGACAAATCTTAACAACGCGTTGACAAAAATAAATAAAAGACAAATCTTATCAACGTACTATTGCGAGTGTGTTTTGTACGAAGACAAACTATTGTAAAAGACTAACGAACAAAATATATAAAATGTGACAATTTTTGTAACTTAACAAAATATATACTGTGAAATTGACAAGTTAATGCTTCCATTCCATGTTACAAGACGTGTCCTCAAAACTTCGCCCATTTGTGTATTTCAAAGTCACAACTAATATCTGATCTTGCTGATGGACCGGTTTGGTCTCTTCAAGGAGTTCCTCAGAAAACGTTTTCACTTAAGGCGGTGTGGAATGAGATTTGTCCTACAAAGCCAAAGGTGTTTTGGGCCTCTTTACTATGGCATAAAGCGGGTCTAGCTCGTCATCAGACCATTACTTGGTTATTCCTTCTCAACCGGAGCCCCACTTTAGACCGGATGGCTACTTAAGGTTATGATACGGAAAGGGTTTGTTTACTGTGTGGTGGTGCTTTGGAGACACAGGATCATTTGTTTTTTGAATGTCCTTTCTCTGCGTCGATCTGGAGTAGGATTAAGGACCATCTCCGTGTTCCTGCGGCGCCTATGGAGTGGACTCGGTTACTACTTTGGCTTAATGTTACTTCTCTCGTGGCTTCCACCAAGTTTGCTTTGCTACAAGGTTGACAAGGAGCGGTTTACGAGATTTGGAAGGAGAGAAATCGAAGGCTTCATGATGGACTTACTCTTCCTGATGGGAAAGTCTTCAGTCTTATTCTCAGCTGTGCGAAAGATAAATGTCGAGCTATGTCTTCCTTAGGATCTTCTCGTGGAGATCTTATTCTCCAGCAATGGTCTCTTTCCCATGCTTTTGGTTGATTTTTGGTTTTTTCATCTCTTTTTGCTTTCCTTTCCTGGCTGTATATGTCGTTTTTTTTAGTCTAATCTTAATGCAAGAAAGCCCTTTAACAAAAAAAAAAAAAAAAAGTCACAACTAATATCCAAATTACACTTGAATCACATATCTAATGATTATCATAAACGTAGTTATATCAAATGTAAACAATATTCATAAATAAATGATATCGCTACCATAATTGATCTCAGAGTGTAGGTCGCCTGCTGACTATTTTTGTCGTGACAAAAGCTACAGCTGTAAAGTCTTCTTCTGTACTACATTTAATATCATAGTCCACTTGCCATTTATATATAACTTTTTTTGCTAAAATAAAACTGATTTTATAAAAATAAGAGTTGACTAATTCCTTGATATTAATATGCAGTTTGATATAGTTAAATGTTGAGTAACCCGTTGACCAATTCATTCCTACTAATTGATAAACGGGCCTAGCTTTTTGGATTTATAACAGGCCCATTATATAGGCTTTAGAAACAGAAGATATTTAAATACGTTAATAAATGGACAGAAATTATGAACCGCCCAGATGTTTTGGATCCACAAGAGATTCAAATAAGTTCTTACATGAAAATAACTGGACAGAAGTGATCTGAGCTGTTTCTGCTTTTTTGATGTGTGATCTAATCTAAAAGACTTATCACATAGAATGATAGAATAATAACCATAAGGCTTTCGGTATTTGATTCTTGTCAATTCGTGGTCCCGCGTCCACTTTTATACACACATCCACTTGTATATTTTCAACAAATAATTATAACTCTACTCAATTTCAACATAAAAACTCGATGTGGATTTTTATTTGTCCTATTTAATATAAATATTTACAACAAAAACTTGTAAACGTCGGCAAACAAAAAGCTAAGGTTAGGATCATATTTCCATTTTCGGGTATGGCCCCTCCAAAATATGAAAAGACGAGAAACAAGATTGATGGCACAGTCGTAATTTCTGATACATGATATCATCTTGATAAAAGTTATGGCCTGTTTGCTATACTTAAACGAATCAAATGTTTGGGAAAAATCGTTATAAAATTATTCATCTTTTGTCATTCTTTCCGTATTAAGCGCAACATTATTATGTATTGTGGAAATATTTAAAATTATAAAAATTAATTATTTTCCCTTTTTTTTTTTTTTTCGCAAACGAAACTTTTAATTAATAAACTAAACCAGTTAACCTCTACGAACAGAGGAGTTATAAAGAGCCACTAAAGCCCGCTTAGCTAAAACATTTGCAGCCTCATTTTTAGAACAAGGAATATAACCAAAAACAACAGAACTGATCTTGCCACAATAAAGACTGATATTTGAGAGAATTCCACTGAGTTCTGTCGAAGACCCTTCAGTGACTAGAAGCTTGACTAACTGCTGGGAATCAGAATAAAACATCACCTTTTGCCATCCTGCTCTGACTGCTGTTTTCATGGCTGCCTCCATGGCTAGAGCTTCTGCCGCCAGAGCTGACGGGACATACTGTCGAGAAAAAGAACATTTACTTAAAGGCAATAAGGTAGTTGCATCCTCAAATACCCAACCTAGACCACACCTCTCGGATATAACATCCCAAGCTGCATCTGATCGGCAAATGACTCCCTCAGAGGGAGGATGGATCTCCTCTGTAAACAGAAGGGGTTTGAGCACAGTAGTTGTGCTGATTTGAGCTGTTCGCCATTCTCTGGCCACTGAAATTGCTTTGGAGCAAATTTCTTGTGCCGAGAATCTCTTATCCTCAAACAGGATCCGATTTCGTGACTTCCAAAGTTGCCAAAGCAAACAAGGGTAAAGCGGGTAACAGGAGAGGCCCGTTGGAGGGAGATTGACCATACGTCGGGACTCCTGGAGTAACAACTTAACTGAAGTTGTCTGCAAAACACTAGGTTTGAATAAAACCGGTGCCAGGTCCCAAACCTGGATAGCAAAAGGACAAGTGAACAAAATATGAAGAGCAGATTCTTCCTCTCCACATCGTTTACAAGCCGTGAGGTCCACTAGTCCTCTAGCTGAAAGAGCCGATCCCACTGGGAGGGCTTTGATAGCGGCACGCCACAGAAAAAAATTCGCTTTTTCAGGGGCCTTCACTCTCCAAATGTTTGATTGCCAATTAAATCCATCTTTCAGGCTTGGCTCCAGGTTCAGCTTTGTCATAGCATAGCCTGATTTTGTAGAGTAGATACCTGATTTTTCCGGCAATCAGACCAGAGAATCGGGGGAGGTTGTCTTGCCAATGATGATGCGCCTAATAGAGCCTTCAAGGTGAGGGATTTGCTCTCGAATTGCTTTAAGATTCCAGCCTCCATTCGGAAGCATGAGATCCTTTACATAAATCGAATCTGCATTTACGGGAGCTGGTCCCACTGGTATGGATGGAGAAGAAGAAGACAACCAAGGATCAAGCCAGACTTTGATCTTCTCTCCGTTACCCACCTTCCAACCTAAGCCTTGTTTCAGAATATCTCTTCCCGCCAAGATACTTCGCCACCCATGAGAAGCCGTAGCTGGACTCTGACACTCCATAAAGGAGGACGAATGGCAATACTTGCCCAAAAGAATACGAGCTAATAATGACTCAGGAGCTTGAAGAATTCTCCATCCTATCTTTGCTAGCATTGCATCATTGAATCTTTCTATCTCACGAAACCCCAATCCTCCCGCGTTTTTTGGGATCGTGAGCTTATCCCAGGAGACCCAGCAAATCTTTCTCTTATCAGGTTTTTCATCCCACCAGAACCGGGTTAAGGCCGATTGAATTCTCTTGCAGAGGGATAGGGGCAGCTTAAAGCACGACATAATATAGGTTGGAGTGGCCGAGAGAACCGCTTGGAGGAGCACTTGTTTTCCGGCAGATGAGAGGAAACCACTAGACCAACAATTCGCCTTTAATCTGATCCGATCTACAATAGAGGAGAATATATCTCGTTTTTTTCTGCCAAAGTGTTCGGGAAGACCCAGATACTTACCCACTCCACCCTCATTGGGGATCTTCATAAGTCTTTTCACCTCTTGTTTTACTTCTAACGATGTCTTTGCTGAGAAAGTAATCGCAGACTTCTGAACACTGATACACTGACCTGAAGCAGCTTCATATCGAGAGAGAATCTTAGAGAGAGTTTCACAACACGCTGCATTCGCTTTACAAAAGAACATAGTATCATCAGCGAATAACAGGTGGTTGATTGCTGGACTTTGTCGTGCTACTTTGATTCCGGGAAGATCCCCTCTAGCTTGTGCCCGATTACATAAACCCGAGAGCACTTCGGTGCATAGGATAAACAGATACGGCGATAGAGGGTCACCTTGGCGAAGTCCTCTTGTAGGGATCACTGAAACTTGGGGAGCTCCATTAAGGAGGAAAGAGTAAGTCACTGAGCAAACGCACTTCATAATCCAGGAGGTCTATTTCTCGTGAAACCCCAGTCTCTTCAGAACAGCGCCGAGGAAGCTCCATTCAATCCTATCGTATGCTTTACTCATGTCGGTTTTAATGGCCATGAAACATCTTTTTGTGGCTCCTGAATGACGCAGGTAATGGAGGATTTCATGGGTAATCAAGACATTATCGGCTATGGCTCTTCCCGGGGCAAAAGCTGACTGATGAGGAGTGATCATATCGGCCAGTAACGGTTGGAGCCTCCTAGTCAGAATCTTTGCTATGATTATTTTCCCTTTAATGAGCCCAAAATTTATGTGGTTCGGAAACTACTTTTTTCTTCTAAGTGACCAAATAGATTAGACTGTGAGCAGAAGTAGCACTAACACTGTAGCACAGTAGTATCATCACCACGTCCACGTGGCGTACATATATGAGGAGAGTATATCTTACGCGCTCAGTGACGTGCGTAGGATAACACCTGGTACCACAACAAAAAGGTAATTTTGCAAAAACATCCTTAGACTAACCATTTTCTGCATATAATTCTTACATGTTACGGAATATTACAAAATAACTCATCATTTGATTAAAAAGTTAGTTTATACCTCTTTATATAACTTTATGTTATGGGGAAACAAACATAATTATGACTAAACTTAACCGAATTTTTGAACTAAATGAAGAATTGTTTTGCATTTTTCATAGATGGGGGCTCTTTTTACAAAACATAGTTAATCGGAGACTGAAATGCAAAATTCCCGCAACGTTCAAAACGGCGTCGTCATGACCCAGGCTTAATCAGTAGGTTGTTCTTTTGGCTTTTATTATCGCCGCCGGGACAGAAAAAGGAGTAGATTTCATTTCGACGAGTGATTTGATCTCTCCTCTCGCTAATCCTAAAACGGAGATTTCTGTTAGGGTTTCGGTCGTCGTTGAGAGATCGAAAGTTGTGTAAACCTCTCCAGAAATCTTAGGGATCGTAATCCAATTGGTGTGTGTGTGGCTATTAGAGTGATTGCGATTTTCTGTTGGTGGTGATTAATCGATGGCATCAGAAGATGTGAAGAGGACCGAATCGGCAGCTGTTTCGACGATCGTTAATCTGGCGGAGGAAGCGAAGTTAGCGAGGGAAGGAGTCAAAGCTCCGAGTTATGCTGTCCTCAGCATCTGCAAGTCTCTCTTCGCCGGTGGCGTCGCTGGTGGAGTGTGAGTCGCTTATCTCCTTTTTTTTCTTTTTTTTTTTTGTTTTGGGAGGAATTTGGGGTAAAAATGAAAGATCTCTCGAAATGTTGAGTAGGGACTAATCATTGGTTCTTCTAATTTGTTTGATAACGCCAAAATTAGATTGAGAATTCATAGATTTTTTCCTCTTTTACAATCAGTGTTATTGAAAAATCACAACTTTATTGGAATTGATCTGGTTGCTGACTATAAGTGTAGTAGATCAGTCGCTTAACTTTTGTTTTTCTTGAGATTGAAATCGTAGTTGAAGTAGTCAAATGTAGATACATATCTATGTCTGAAGGATTAGAATGGTTAATAAAGGCACAGAAGTAGAAAAAAGTCCATCTTTACTTGATTTAGTCGACTCCTGTTACAGTTAGTCACTAAATCTTTCAATCCCTGTGTTACATTCAATGCGCACATTTTGGTTCTTGTGTTGATATCTGAACGGAGATGCATCTTTTGTTAGGTCACGAACTGCAGTTGCACCTTTGGAAAGGATGAAGATATTACTTCAGGTTTTCTTCTTCATTTGATTCCTGTTGTTTTGGATCGTATAAATGATTGGAGACTTATCTTTTTTTTCATTGTCCATGTATAGGTCCAGAATCCGCATAACATAAAGTACAGTGGGACAGTTCAAGGGTTGAAGTATATTTGGAGAACTGAAGGCCTTCGTGGACTGTTCAAAGGAAATGGTACCAACTGTGCTCGTATTGTTCCAAACTCGGCTGTGAAATTTTTCAGCTATGAGCAAGCTTCAAAGTAAGACTTGTGAACTTCTTTATACAGTCATACTCTGTTTCTTTTGATTTCACTGAATAGAATTTTTGTTTAATCGTTCTCTTTTTGTCTCTCTCTCTATCTTGTAGGTACATATTGTACATGTATCGTCAGCAGACAGGAAATGGTAAGTTGATTTCAGCATAAGATTTTTATTATTCCCTGTTGAAGAATCTGTGCATTGGTAGTACTATTACCTATCACTTTAGCCTTTGGAGTTACGTTGAACTCATATCACAAGCCTTTTGCATCAACGGTGCGATATTATCTGCTTATAAGATTCAATGGTTCATAGGGGTTTTACCGTTTCTGCAGAAAATGCCCAACTCACTCCTTTGTTACGGCTTGGAGCTGGTGCAACTGCTGGAATAATAGCTATGTCTGCAACATACCCGATGGATATGGTTCGTGGAAGGCTAACTGTCCAGGTAACTCTTTCTAACCCAAAGTTGTAATTGCTGGAGCCTTATTGGTCATCTTTGTAACCCTGCAACTATGGATATGTGTACAGACTGCAAACTCTCCTTATCAATATAGAGGAATTGCCCATGCTTTGGCAACTGTCCTGAGGCAGGAAGGTCCACGAGCCTTGTACCGTGGTTGGCTTCCGTCAGTGATTGGAGTTGTGAGTCTCTTTTTTTTTTGTTTTCTCTCAATTGAACACAAAACTACAAATCCACTGTTTAATGAGAGCTTTCTTATAAATGCAGGTTCCGTATGTGGGATTGAACTTTGCAGTCTATGAGTCTCTAAAGGACTGGCTAGTCAAAGACAATCCATTCGGTCTAGTAGAGAACAATGAGCTGACCGTTATAACGAGACTCTCGTGTGGTGCTGTGGCTGGAACAGTTGGTCAAACAATTGCTTATCCACTCGATGTGATTCGTAGGAGAATGCAAATGGTTGGGTGGAAAGGTGCTTCCTCTGTTGTTACAGGCGACGGGATAAGCAAGGCTCCACTTGAATACACTGGTATGATTGATGCTTTCAAAAAAACTGTTCGTCATGAAGGCTTTGGAGCATTGTACAAGGGCTTGGTCCCCAACTCTGTGAAGGTTTGTTACATAACAAGAACCCTTTTTTTTTTTTCTTATTGAATGAACATATTTCTCAACAAAGTTAAATGTTTCTTAACAGGTTGTACCATCGATTGCGATTGCGTTTGTGACATACGAGATGGTGAAAGACGTATTAGGAGTGGAATTCAGGATATCAGACTGAGGCATTTGATATCTTTCAAGAAGAGAGCAGTACACTTCTATTTTTGTAGCCGAGGAGACAGAAGAGAAGTTCAGAATTTAGGGGGCTTTATTTATCTCCTTTCAGCATCCGTGGAAGGATAAAGGCTAATAGGGCTTTAGCCAAACTTTTTTTTTTATCTTTTTTATTTTCCTGCTTATAGATTGGGTTTCTGTTTTTTTCTGCTGAATCAAATAAGTCAGTGGCCAACTATATCAAAAACACACTTGGTACTGGAGTTTGTGCTTGTGTTACAGTGTTGGTCGTTTTGGCATTAAGTTATCACACTATTGTTATAACGCTTATTGGCAACTTATGGTTTAGTTGAGTTGAATAATTTCCGGTTTCTTGTAGTTTTTTCACGAATTTGTATCAAGTAAGACAAAATTCTTTCGTGTGAGTGTGTTGTGTATAAGTTATTGAATAAACATAATTTTTTTCACTTCTCAATATCATAAATTTCAAGATATTCGTGGTAAGTACTAAGTAAATAGATTTACAGAAATGAGACATCATGAGTTTAACCAAAAAGACATGACATCATGGGTTTAACCAAAAAAATGAAATCATGAACTTTAGAGATAACATTTGTAGTTTTTAATCTTTAGAATCAAAACTTTATTATATATTTTTCTTTATTTAGCTAACATGATGTCCTATTGGTATAAGCACAAAAAAACTCTTTTGTTTCATACGGTTTAAGCGTTAACATTTTTTTTGAAGGTTGTGTTTGAGAAAACTCATGGATATTGTTAACGCTAACGAATGTGCTAAAGATATGATAATGTTTCATTTTTTTGTTTTGTACGAATTTTGTATCTACCTTTGGATTAAAGAAAGGGGTGGGAAAGGGGATGAGTAAAAAATATTAGAGAAAGTGGCACAAATTCTTTGTCTAAGCTATGTAATAACCTAGACGAACTTATCAATTTGATCACAAACTACATATGCCCAACATATATTGATGTCCGAGCTGGTTTCGTATAAGATCTAAAATGATAAAATAGATGAATATTAAAATTGGATCATAATTACATGATAACAAAAATAAAAGGGAACATAAAAAAAATAAAAGAAAATAAGATATATTGATCTTACATAAACTGCAACTTCAGGTTATCCTCACACTTGATTACTTGAATACCGAGCAAAAAAAGACATGTCCATCAATCATAGCTCATGAGTGCAATTTAATCCTGCATTTAAATCATATACATTAGTATAGCAAAAAACGCTAAAATCAAGTTTATTTACTTTAAATTAAACCATTAAAAATTGAACATCTTAACATACCATTTAAGCATTGTGATGGTGCATTTTGTCATCTGCGAATCAAGCGTTTGTAGTTTCACGCCACCGCATATGAGACTAACCCCCACCTTAACAATCTTACGCCTTCCCACAGCCAATCCCAGCTTCGTCTTACCTGTCACTTTCACCACCAACTTCTTACTCTTCATCTCCGCTCGAAGCCTCTTCACCGTCGGATCATCCACCTGTTGTTTCTTCACTTTGATCGGAACGATCACAACCGTCCGATTCCCTGGTTTCTCCACAAACCCTTTGACTTTCGTTGACCCTAAACTCGTCTCAAAATCTCCATCTCCTACGGCCACCGCCACGTCAGTGTCTCCATAATAGTACCGTAGCTTTCCGTTAGGATTTCTGAATTCGAGTTTCGCCGTGGCCTCCGCCGTCATTTGCGACAACCCGTCTCTGGACTTTCCACCGGTAAAAATGAAACTGCTGACGCGGAAGGAGGTGAGACGTACGACGGGGAGTCTCGGGCTGTACCAAAGGAAGAAGACGGAGACGGTGAGGATTAGGAGAAGGATGACGATCGCCACGGTGATGCAGACGCAGCAGAAAAAGACGCGGCAACGACTCCAATGTTTCTTCTTCTCCGGGTAAAACGACGCCGGGATCATATGTTTTTGCGGACGGCGACGAATATTCGAGGCATTTGGAGTTTCCGGCGTTGCGTGAAGTTCACGATAGCCTGGTGGTTTCTGCAGAACCGGTTTAAGCAGCTTCTCCGCCGCCATTTCTTCGTCGCCGGTAGGATTTGTAGGATTTCTGTGATCGTTATTCTTCTCCATGTATATGAAGATGAAAGTGTAGTTTACGAAATGGAGTTTGAGGCTAAATTAGAATAGTCTTCCATTTTGATATTTTTAAGCATATAATAAAATGTTATGGTTTCGTCAATAAAATATAAATCTTTGTATGTAGTCCTACCAACAAAGACAAAAGATTTGCCCCCGACACTTTGGCCACTTACTGATAATTGTGCCGTTGGACTCTCTGGAATATGAAGTTATATCAACTAACCTCAATGTTTTTATTATATTTAAAAAAATAGAAAACCAACGGCAATATTTGGACTTGGTATTGAGTTTAGGTACTTGGAATTAGGATGGTGACCCCATTTTGTGTGTGTATATATGTGTTCTTGAACTCCATAATTTATTTACACATATAGCTCGAAATTTTTGAATGGAAAACCCAAATCCAAACTAATATATACTTGCCAAGAACCTCTATAAGTCATTTGCATTTTTAGTAATTTGAGTATGTGTTAGTGATTATCTGTCAAAGCATAAAGACACACTGTCGTGATGACTCATGTTTATCGAGTAAGGGAAGCACGTCGACAAAGAATAATGACTATATCTTTCAATATGTAAAACTAGAAGAATCCACACACGAAAAGTGTTTTTAATCAAAGAAGAATAATACACAAGCGACTAAGAAACGAAAGAAAGACCATCAAATTACGCCTCCCCTTATCTCTCTATCCATTCGCTTATATAACTAAAACCTATCAAATGGTCGCACAATCAGAGTCCATCAGATGCTTAGCTTTGAACATGAGAACATGTGATATGAATATGAGAATTTTTTTTTTAGGTTGCAACTCCTTTGAACATGGAAGCTCCAGCTAACTCACCTGGAAACACGGATCAGGGGTTCATGAAAAAGTTATAAGAATTCGATGGACTTGCAATGTCAATTAGCAATACTAAAGTTGGGAGTGCTGAACATAGCAGTGAACCTAGGAATTCTCAGAGGTTTGTCAAACTAGCTGTAAATTTCCTAATTCAAAGAGACCTGGATCACTATTTTTCTTGTGCTCTCTATTCTTAGATAGAATCTAACGAGGTTTTGATATCACCAGCTCCGAGAATGATGATTCTAGCAATGGGAGTGATGGTAATACAACTGGGGTATATACAACTGGGGTATGGACTCCTCCTTTCTTCTCTTCTCTGAACTAAGTTTTAGTTACTCATTTTTTGGTCGGTCTTTATTTACACCCGTCTGTTTCAACCACAGGGAGAACAGTCCAGGAGGAAAAGAAGAACCCACAGAAATCGAAATTTGATATATGCCTTGGAATTCACAGATTTAATCAACGACTCAGACCTGAACTTGACTTTCGCCATCAATCTTATAAGGGGTATTTTGTTTGACCACAGAGTATTGGATCTCTTACAAATGAAATGATTTTTAATGTGAATATATCTGTTTTAATTGAAATAAATTTGAACAATTTCAGACAAGTGAAGCAGCTTTGTCAGATTGAAAAGGCGGAGGAGAGAGGAGTTTTTGTGGCAAGACGGTGACGGAGCTACCATGGATTAACGGTAATGCTTCAACTTACGCTCTGTGCTCAATTGATCTTGTGTGGATGATGAATAAGACTTGTGGATTACGCGCGTAGGGATCAAAGTAAAATTTTCTTTACCAAACGTTAAATTTTTTAAGAAAAAGAAAATGCAAAAAATAATAGCAAAGTAAGTGCCGGGATCATTCAATTCCAGCTATCCATCTAATCTAAGAAACTTTGGACAACCGAAACTGTGTGATAAAATGTATTTTTTTTGTTTAGTCTATTTTTTCCTTACCAAAACTTACTTTCCAAGAGTGAACAAACACCCTTGAGCCAGTCTCTAGCATCACAAGTAGCATTCTCCGTCTCCTTTTTCACACGGTCTTTTAGTATATTGATCTCCATATTCACACCAGCTATTATTCTCTTGGTTGATGCCTTAAATTCTTGGACATCAGTCATCTTTTTCAGACCAGCTATTGCTATCTTGTTCTCCCTCTCCAGCTCAGCCATTATTCTCTTAATTGATACCTCAAATTCTTGGACATTGTTCTTCTTTTTCAGAGCAGCTGCTATTGTATTGGTCTCCTTTTTCACACCAGCTATTATTCTCTTGATTGATACCTCACTCTCGCCCGCTTCTTTTGGCTCGATCAAATTGCTTAGCTCTGTCTCGGATAAGACATATGGAGGCTTGTTCACTGTCTCCATGAGACCAAACCTAAGAAGAAGATTAGAAACAAAAAAAAACTTATTTAGTTGTACCTCATAATATCGACCTAAAAAGAAGTTTTTATTGAATCTATCGGATGAATCAAGTTTCAAAACACACACATAAATAAATCTATATTTACCGTGTTAAGAAGTTTTCTGATGAATCTTTCTCCGATTTGTTACCAGCCTCAAACGTTGAACTTGGTGTACGCTTTTGATCATCCATGTATTGAAGACGACTTAATTAACTCTTCTCTCACAAACTTGTGTTTGATACTTTGCCCATAACCGGATATATATATATATATATATATATATATATATATAAACTTTTTTTTGGGTGAAAGTCCTAATTTAAAAGAAATCAGGAATTTATAAACTTGAAAAAATAAAATCAAAAAACTAATCAGCTCTCTTTACTATAATGTAACAAGAACTTATGGGCATGGATGGGTTTTACTTATGTGGAATCGTGAGCTAGTAATCTATTTAAGAATCCTATCAGTATAAGGATTCGTTTATATGTATGTGAATAAATATTTGGTTTAGATTATGGCTGTGTGCAAATATTTAGAGATAACTCCTAATCTAATCTAGTTTAGATTATGGAAGTGTGTAAATATTTAGAGATAACTCCTAATCTAATCTAGCTTAGATAAAACTCACAAGAAATATTTGTTAATATCTTGAGATTCGCAGGGAAACAGAGTCATTTGTTGTACGATTTTGCACTCAAAAGAGTCTATAAAGCTGTCGCATCAATACAACTTTTAAACAGATATATTATTATAATCTAATGCATAATATACTCCATTTTATTTATTTATTTTGGTTAAGGACTTAAGGTATGAATACCAATATAATACTCCATTCATAGTATTCATTCTCTTTATATATCCCAGCGAGTTAAATAATAAAGTTAAGATACGGAAGTTAACGAATGTTTGTCGTATGGCATATGAATGTCATTAGTGACGACGACTGACGACAAACGATCCCCCTCACTATACTATATAGTATAGGCCTATCCAAACAAATGGCAAGGCAGCGTCGGCTTGTTGTTTTTTAACTGTCCATTCACCTAATACTACAAAACGACATCGTCTTAATTGATCTTATTGGACCCTCAAAAGGCCCAATATATGGATATCTTTGGATACGAAAACATTGGACCTCAAACACGGTCCCGGATGGCCATCAAGCTCATCATCACGCATCATATCATCAATGATTTTCAATTTGGCCTCGTCTTGTTTAAACGGCATCGTTCTGTTGCAGTACCCACCGGTGTTCCATTCTCCATTTTCGAAATGGTCAGGTGTTGTGGTTCGGAACAGAACCATCGGTTTGTGCGATGAGCTAAGGACTAAGGACGAAATCACGGAGGAGGGTTAAGGTTTTGCGGTAGCCGGTAGGAGTAATCGTAGCCATTTCGAAAACGAATATAATTGGGCGAATATTTTGCTTGTGTTAAATATTTAAACACCACTCCGATGGTGATGGTGTTTAGTGTGCCCCCTGCGGTTGCCAACCACCGCCCTGACGACCCCGACAATTCCTCCCTCACTTCTGCCGTGCCTCCGCTCTCCCTCCATCTTCCACCGCCGCCGCCATCGAGTACCAGCCTCACCAGCTCCTCCTCTCCCTCGCAGTCCCAATTCCTCTTCTCCGCCGCCAGTCTCCTACCCTTACATGCTCCTCCCTCTCTCCGGTACCAATAAAACAACTTGCCGTTCTCAGATCTCAACTTCGCCGCCAACAATCTCTCCGCTCACCACCATACGCCATGTTCTCGGAAGCGATTCAGGACGAAATTCAGAAGGAGACGATGCACGAATTCGCCGATCGAATCAGATTGAAGATTCAGAAGCGCTACGAGGACGAGGTACGCGATTTCTACCGCGAGATCGGAGTCGATAAAGGCGTCCTCAAGGTCTGGATGCACAACAACAAAAACACCTTCAACAACGGCCGCGACCACAAATTCTCCGGCGACACCACCGTCAGAGGATCCTAACGGCATCGCGGTTTCGGGCGGGGAGAACAACAATAACAACGCCGACGATGATGGCGTTGGCGGTGGAAATGGTTTAGAACACCATCTCCACCACGGCCGTGAAAACGCAAACGGCTTGTCGTCTTCCGTCGTGTAGAGGAGAAAGTGTCGTCATTTTGCAGGGAAAGAGCAATAAGGAAAGCTTAAGCATTTTTAGCTTAGATCATAGAGAGTAAGTCAGTAAGCACTGCTATTAATATTATCATCGTTAATACATTTTTTTAATATTAATTAAACTCTTTTTAGTAGTTTGTTTTCCGATTTAAAATTGATCCTTATTAGGAGGTAATAATAATTATAACTTTCCGAATTTGAGTTCATTAAATGTTTCTATAAAAGGGAAGTTTATATCAACTAATCAACCGAATTAGTCACTACACTATAACTCGATTTTTGGTAATAAAATAAACCCTAAAATGTGAGTATGGGTTTCCAAATTAGTTTGGGGGAAAATCAATCGCCGCCGCGTATGCATTAACACATCTCCGATGGTGAATGTCCTGTCCTCCAATTTATACTTGTCATTCTTATTTCTTCCTTTTTTCGATATAACATTTTTTGTATGTGAGTTTTGGGGTTGAACGTTATGTTTGTGAACTGTAAGCTTGATTAATTGTTTTCGTTTTTACATGTAAATTAAGTGCAAATGGGTGCAAAGGAATTACACGTACTACTAATCTACTATACTACTAGTAGAGTACCCGCACGTTTGTGCGGTGTGACGTTGTTGTTTTGTGTAGAAAATTTAAACCCTAAATCCGAACCCGACAAAAAACCCTAATCAAAAAATTTAAAAACCCAAACTTTTTTAATAGGTCTAAACATGAAAATCCGAAATCAAAAAAATCCCGAAAACCCTGACTGAACAAAAAAAATCTGGAAACTTTTTCACCCGGAACCCGACCCCAATACCTAATCAAAATTTTAAAATACTCAATTTTTTTAATATATCTAAACCCGAAAACCAGAAATCTAAAAAATCCGGAAAACCCTAAACTGAAAAAAAAAATTGAACCTAACCCGAACAGAAATTTTCAAAGAAACCCGAACAATTTCTATATCTCTATATATATCTCTATAAAATTATGTCTCAGATTTTCACCCAAACCCGAACTTGTCTATAAAAACCCGAAAATCCAAAAAGCATATTCTATTGATTTGGAATTATCGTTAGATTATGTTAAGTTTTTTTTTTGCAGATTTTTAAGAGATGGAAAACGGAAGTTTTCTAAACCATCGGTTTATTTTAAGTTATTATTCTTGTATCCAAACAATTTTTTCCATTTATTCTTCTATCCAAATAGATTTTTCTCTTATTCTTATATCCAAACAACTTTTGTTTCCATTTATTCTTCTATCCAAATAGATGTTTCTCTAATTCTTGTATCCAAACATTAGAATGTACTTCTCAATTAATAATATAAAGATTCATATGAGTGCAAATTATAATTTCAGAAACTAAAGGCCACCATATATAAAACGTCCATCCCAACTCCCAATTATTATTAGTCATATGGTTTTCGATTCCCTTTAGTTTGTTTTTAAGGCTTCCTTGTCGAGATAATTACAGAAATGCCACTCTCCCGGCTAACAATGCCTCGACAGTGGGACCCAATTTCAATCAGATTTCTTAATACTTAGCTACGTGGCATACTCTTGATATTATTCGAATTTACCGTTAATTATAATTAAAAAAAAAGAAAGCCACGTACAATGCCGGCTAACAATAACAACAATACGGAGAATGTAAATTCCGGCGAGAATCTACGGTGGGGACAGATAGAGACACCTAAAAAAGAACTACGGTGGTGATACTACGAGACGAGGATGATGATGACACAAACAAAACAATAAAATAAAAATAAAAACAAAAGGTTAAGAAATACGCGCCGCCGTCACTCACTGTTCTCGTTTTCCATTCCATCGACCGCGTTATGTTGATCTTAAACGCCACCCAGTACCTTGTCGTCAGAATTGGGCGGCAATACTCATCAACCCCTCGAGACATATCCACTAATTCAACATCCATGAGAGACGCCGCGTCAGAATTGATCGTCGGTGCTTTATCCGCCGGTTTGGTCTTCGCATCATCAGCGCATTGAATATCGTCGAGTCTCCCATATGTGAAGATTATGCCGTAGACTCCAACCGCGATGGAAAAGAGGAAGGTGACATAGTAAGCGAGGCCGGCGTCCAGGAAAGCGGCGAGAACGACCAGTACTGTGCTTCCGACGGCGATGGAAACTCCATCCGCGATCACGGCCACTCTCGTTAGATCCGCTGGGATAAAATAGTAGCCGATGAAGGTAGAGACGTGAAAAATCTCGCCCACGCAGAATCTGTTTTGGAAAGTGTTGACGAAGATCACCGTCTCGTTTGCCTTATAGAGATCAGTGAGAGCTAGCCGCATCTCTACACTTGTAGCGAATCCCTCCGAGTAGATCGAAACGCACATTGTGAAAACCAAAGCATTCAAGAGCATGCTGACTTTGGATCTTCCCTCTATGACTTTGGCGCTTTCCGACTCCATTCCCGGCGGTGCGACTTTGGAACTTTCCGATTCGTTTTCCGTCGGCACGATATCGGAGCTTCCGGTTCATTTGACGGCGGCGACGAGTTGATTCTTTCCGATAACATTTTGGTACTTTCTGTTTAAGTTTCCGGCGGCGGATAACAATGTTTTAATTACCCATAATAAAGGATTATTCACTCTCTATTTATAAACTCTCGAGTATTTCACCAACTTGCAGAAGATTTAATCACCACCATTAGTTTAATATGATTAATCGACGGTCAACGATACTTTGACCAGGATCGATGACGGGTTAGACGTGATTGGCCGCCTAATAATCCCATATTTACTCCACTAAATCTAATTAGATCTACGATTCAATTTTTTTTTGTAGTTTAAGGAAACGGACTCTTAATGAACGGCTAGGATGCAAACGAATCGTATGCTAGCGGGTCCGTTAAATCCAGGTATGAACCCCGCTACGGCGTTAGCGGCGCAGAGACATTTACAGAAGAGACCCAACGGAGGAAACTGCATATGGGAGTTTGACGTCGTTAAAAGTATTGTTGATGAGATTGCTGAAGTAAACGGCGGATAGAGTCGTCGTCAAAAGAAGGGAAACGGATAGATTAACGGCGTCGACAATTAGAGGTAATGATTTGGTGTGTTGCGTGTGGAAAGGAAGAAAGGCTCGGCGTTTATCCCATGTGGACACACTTTTTGCAGAGATGTGGCTTAATCGAGGCTCGTGTCCTCTTTGTAACCGATCGTCGAGATCCTAGACATTTATTGAAATTTTAATCGTACGGCTGATAGAACTCCGGCTGCACGTGACTTCAGTGTTGCGATTCGCGAGAGTGTTGTCACATACGAAATTGAATTACGGTGTTATCAGATCAAATGGTAACATTTTAATATTTTGACCGTAAGCTAATCGTAATCGTATACGTTTTGTTAATATTTTGACCGTTTGAGTTATTTATAAATTTTGGTATGTTGAACTTTTAGTTTTGTTTTTACACCGAGCCTAAATATTTCATGTCCTTCATTTGTAAAAAAATATTTCATGTCCGTTGGGCTCTCTGGAATATGAAGTTATCAACTAACTTGCTCAATGTTTATATTATATTTTAAAAAATAGAAAACCAACGGCAATATTTGGACTTGGTATTTGAGTTTAGGTCCCTTTTTTTCTCTTGTATTAATATTTCTCAAACACCAAGTCCTTTTTTTTTCTCTTGTATTAATATCAAATTACGCCTCCCCTTATCTCTCTATCCATTCGCTTATATAACTAAAACCTATCAAATGGTCGCACGATCAGAGACCACACAGAATCTCTCTGGTTAAATGATATTACATTAGTTTCTGCTCACAATAATGCAGAGAGCTACAAATCTAAGAAAAAAAATCTCTTTAAAGTTACAATCACACCCAAGAAGAAGGAAAATAAACTGGGTTCTCTCACTACGTACTCCGCCAAAGTCAGCTAGCCGCGACAGAATCGGTTCTCAGACTTACGTTTAACAATTGATGTTCCACATTCTTACTACCTGATTTCGAGTTGTTCTTATCAACTCGAGAGATGAGGTTCTCTGTTTTCCCAGTTGCTTGCGTCTGCGCCGCTTTTAGTTGATCCTAAAGACGAATGTAACTTACGTTATTATGACAATTATAATTTTTGGTTCAAAATGTGTGATATATGAAATGAGTAGAGTGTTACCAATAAAGCTTCGTTCTCCAGCCGTAGTTTCCCAGACTCATCGTTTAGCTTGCTTAGCTTGGACCTAAGCACAGTGTTCTCAGCTACTAATGCGTCAACTTTCACAGAGAGTTCTTCATTTTCAGCCTATGATAAACAACACAAGAAACTGAGTTATATTAGCTTCAATCATTAGTCTTTAGTTACAAATTTGCGTAGCAAATACCTGCTTCCTCAGTCTCGACCTTCTAGCAGATTCTCGGTTTGACTGTTTTCTCTTCTCTCGTTTAACCTCTTTATCATTCTGCAGATTAACAAAAAGTCACACCTGAGTTACTACAGCTCACAGGTTTCACAATTTCCATTACATGTATAAGTGAGCACGATGAAAGAATTCCACTAGAGGATGATGATGTTGCAGATATATGAATTCTAACAAGAGGCGCAAGAATGATGTAAACAACTTTACCCAGACTTCATTGGGCGCTCCATGGAATGGCTGTGGGAAACCCATTGCTGTGGACATAACAGGCGTCACCATGGTTGCTGCGGGTTTATCATTTTCATCTCTAAGAGGAAGGCTAGTTTGAGAAGAAGGCTTTCCATCTGTCAAGAACAAGAAAGACTTAGTAGCCATTAGCTTTAGATTGTTATAAACATTAAAGCACATTAATACTTGGGTTGTGTACTTTCTCAGGATACAAATGTAGGGCGAGGAAGAAATACCTGTGGTTGGCGATCCTTCTCGGCTTCTTTTCCTCCTGGACTGTTCTCCCTGTGGTTGAAACAGACGGATATAAATAAAAACAGACCAAAAAATGAGTAACTAAAACTTAGTTCAGAGAAGAAAGGAGGAGTCCATACCCCAGTTGTATTACCATCACTACCATTGCTAGAATCATCATTCTCGGAGCTAGTGATATCAAAACCTCGTTAGATCAGAGAGCACAAGAAAGACAATGATCCAGGTCTCTTTGTATTTGGAAAATTTACAGCTAGTTTGACAAACCTCTGTGAATTCCTAGGTTCACTGCTATGTTCAGCACTCCCAACTTTCGTATTGCTAATTGACATTGCAAGTCCATCGAATTCTTTCAACTTTTTCATGAACCCCTGATCCGTATTTCCAGGTGAGTTAGCTGGAGCATCCATGTTCAAAGGAGTTGCAACCTGAAAAACATTCTCATATTCATATCACATCACATCGTCTAGCAACCATTCACACAGAAAACAAAAATCAAAAGACAATGACTTACAACGGGTGTGCCTTGAGAAACAGGACCTTGTGATTGTGAGCCCTGGTTTGGACGGAAACACATGAATCAGTAAAAGCTGATCTACTCATAAAGATTTGAACATTTGTTTGATAAAGTAGAAGGAATGATTACCATTTGAACACCAGGAGGATGAGCATAAACTCCACCAGGAGGGCAAAATGCTGAATATGGTGTCCCATAAGGAGCCATCATTGGCTTGAAATCATCAAGAGAGAAAATCATACTCAGTCCAAAACATTCTAAGATGAAATATACTCAAAGCATATAACCATTCAACAAGTTTAAGTAAGTACCGATGGAGGCGCCCACATGTAAGGTGGTGGAGCATGACCACTTGCCACATTTGAGTTGTAATATTGAGGCATACCAACTCTAGGGCCATAATATGCCTACAAATCATGAGAATTCGAGCTAAATCACACATAATCAAATGTTGGGATAGTGAAGAGTGAACACATCCACACACAATTAACAAACAGTAAGGCTAAAAAGCAAATCACCTGCTGCATAGCAGCCCAGTCATGATGATACACATGAACATTGCTCTGCTCCTGCATTTATAATATACAAAGGAAAGAATAAACCGTTGATTCTCATTCACAAATCAGTGTGAGTAAGCCAAATCAATTTCCAATTATTCAGGTGACTTACATTTACAGGAGCAGCTTGCGATGGCTTATCAGACTTTGTGGATTTTCCTTCTTCGTCGCTACCCATCTCTCGATGCAGGGGAAGCGAAACACTGAAGAAGTAAATTAACAACACATACGCATGATCAGATCTTTCGTTAATTCATGTGGAAAACATAAAAATCTAGAGGAACAGTGTTTAATTACTCTTAGATCTTGCAATTTTGGTCATCAAATGATAGATTAAAAAACGAAGAAACTGAGAGAGATCCGAGTAATGATGAATTTTCGCATCACTGAATCTACCAGTAAGAATACGAATTCTAATTTGACGCGAGTTTCTCGGACTTTTCCAAAGTCAAAATCGTCAACTACTCAACTTTCCTTCACCCTCTCAAATTTTCTCGAGAAAACTCAGCGTTCATAGAGAATCACTATTGAACAAAATTCCGAGATTCGATTAAAGATACCAAACCAAAACTATGTGGCAAATCCAAAACGTACCTGGAGTTTCGTGAGCAAAGAAAAGCAAAATCAAATTGGTTTCAACAGTTACAATTCGAGTATGAGCTTCGCTTCGCTTCCTCACCTCTATATCTCTCAGTCGTAGAATGGATTCTCTCTGTAGAACAAGAGTTCGGTACAGAGGAGGAAGAGAGGAAGGAGAAGAAGAAAAGAGAGAGAGAGAAGAGGGAGCGCCAAGGCTGATGATGCCCACGTCACCGTACACGTGTCTGCATCTATGAGGCTTTGTAAAGTAGGCGTATACGCTGAGCTGGCTATTCTAGATCTGCGCTGGATGATTTCCTTATTCATTAAAAACTGATTGGTACACGTCGCTTTAATCTTCACCGTAGATGACTACATAGTCTGACGTGGTGATGATACTCTTTCCGTTTTTTAAAATTGAAGAGGATTAAACTATAATGTATAGTTCAATGAGATCCACGGACGACGAAAACGTGGACTACCTACCTAATCACGCATCTTTATTTTTTAACCCTTCAAGACTTTTTTAACCAAATCGATGATGACTGACATTTTTATTTTTACCACAAGACTGAGGAGTGGTCCCCACTACGATCTACTGTCTTGTGTCGGCCGTTAGTGGTTTTGATGCTGACGTGTGCCATCAAATCAGGGAATACCGTTGTGGTCCCCACAGGCAACGTGGGATTCGACGCCGGCTAATATATTTTTCTCTCGAAAATTTACTCAGATTCACCACGTTGGATTCAGGTTAATCATAAATCCGACTTGAAGATTCAATACCGACCGATTACAGAAGGTAACTAAAAGAGGAAGTAAATAAAATCCGCCAGGTGTACTTTAAACTAAGGATCATCACGTAATGAAACATGACTTTGTTTGTAACATGGATTTATTAGAAACAAGAAAATATACAAAGATATTTTACCATAAATTAATGATTTGTTACTAACAAAAGAGTTAGTTAATATGTCAACTTTTCTATAAGAAAAAAAACGAAAAACTTGTAATGCATGAGATTTTCCATGGTGCTGAATTATTTTTGAGTTCTCAATTTTTAAAAAGATATAATTCAAAATGGTCACTACAAGAGATACGCTGGATAACGTCGATTTATTAAAGTCGATTACTAAACCGACGTAATTTGTTTTGATAATAAGGCTTTTGGTGTCACTTATGAAACCAACGAAAATATTAATTAATTCTGGCGTCATTAGATAAGGCTCTATAAATAAAAAAATTATTTATGATAATTAGTAAATAAAAAAATCATCAAAAACAATTACGAGCTAATCCGATTTTTTTTTTTTTTTTTTCTTTTTTTTGATAACTCTAGTATCCGGGCAGCCACATTCCCGACTATCCTCATAAGTGGGGTCCAGCACCCCCCAATGGAAAGGATGTTAAATCCGTTGTGGTCGGGACTCGAACCCAGATGGCGGATACCTCAGCTGAGGGTCATTTACCACCGGGCCACAAGCGCCGGTTAGCTAATCCGATTTGCTTCTAATTTCTTCCTTTATCGGAACTTTACGAGATTCCGATTGCTTCTTCGTCCCAATCTCTGTACGGATTCAAGCTCAGAGAAGGAGAAGCAGATCTAAAATCTAGATCTCTGTATCGAGCTATTGCCATGGGAGAGAATCGTGCTTCCATGATTCGTTCTTAAACTTTTTGTACTTATCTGCTCAAAAACGCAATTTTGGTTTATACCTATAAATTTTTGGGTTCCTTGCATTGATTTTTGATGTTTGGTGTGAGATTCGTTACTATTTCATCTTCATCTAACCTTCAATATTGTTGAAATCCTATTTTTGGTTTAGGATTCGAGGCCGGAGGCAGCGAAAGCAGATTTCTCGAGTTTGCAATGCGGGGGAGAGAATTATCGTTCCCTCATTCCTTCTTGACCTTTTTCTACAAGGTAATATTTCTCTTCTATAGCGTAATTTTGGATTAAGCATAGAAATTTGGGATTTCGGAAACAATGAATTGGTAATATAGGGTCTATGTGCAATTGAACTCGAGTTTGATGCATAGACATCGATTTCTCAATCTCAATCTCAGTTCCAGCCCATTTCATCCTCTCCCTGTGCGCTTTCTGATGTATGTGTTGAGGAATTGGTCATTAGGTCCTATCTTATGCAAGAGACATCGATTTCGAACTTGTGTGTTATAGTTATTGACTCCACTTTAGCTTTTCCAGTGCAACTTTCAAAGAGAAAACTCAAGATGTAGGTTTGCCTATGCTTATTCTATAGTTTGACTTCATAGTGAATTAGCAATTCACCGTAAAGTAGCGTTTCTCTTGATTCCAGTGTTCTGTTTGCGTATGTCAGTGCATTGATTCACATAAGATTTATTATGGTCGCTAAATTGATCAAAAGCAGGAAAGGTCAACAGCTCAGAGCTCAAATTGGTAATAACTGTGTGAGTGTGTGTTGCAGGTCTTGAACTTAAAACACCAGCAAAATGTTGTGAGATGGTAAGTTTAGCGTAATTTATGAAAAATAGAGTTCCGCAAAAAACTTATGAGATGGTAAGTTTAGTTAGTCAATGGTAGATAAAGAGTTCTTATTCCCAGATTGCAATGTGGATTTTTGTTAGTCTTGACTTTTTCATATGGTTCAGGAAGAAGAGAGTGGCGTTGAACCAAGTCAAGGGGAATTTTTTTATTGCGTCACGCACGAGATCAGATGGAAGTATGATTTGCGAAGAAGCAAAACTATGTTTGGTTAGTTTCTCATGATTATCTCTGATACTTCACCATTGAATTTTCTGTCTTTAGAGAATCAAAAACTATGTTTATTGAGATAGTTTGATGCTAATAGTTATGGTCTGATGGATAGTTTTGGGTTGTTGACCTGTTGTTGCTCTTGAATTTCATATCATGGTTCTAGATACATTGTTAGTTTTTATTGTTCTTCAGATGATTAGAGCTCTGCTTTTTCCTGATATTGTATTAGCTATTCACGTGGAATTGATTTTTATAGGAGAAGCTTAAGGACATAATGAATCTTCCGCGCCAAATATCCTTGAGTAATGATGCTATTGCTCAAGTTTTTGGACCTGAACTTATACGTAAAGATTGCTTTTTTACAGGTGAATGAGTCAAGTGGAATAGATGGAAACATAATGCTAAACATTCTTAAACATGCAACATCTAATGTACTTTTTACAATGCTAAGTTCTTTTCTTCACTTATAAAGTCTAGATGCTTTTGAAACAGAGACAACACCAAGATCTAAGGTATGATTATAATTTCTTTCATGGTGATATCGTCAATGTATAGTTGAAATTGTAATATTGGATACTAATTGTATATTTGGAAACTGGCATCTCATTTCAGGTAAAACCGTAAAAGAAGCAATTTGAAATCTTTTGAATAGGAGTATACAGAGAAACATTGTGAACAGCAATATATATATAGATACGTAGACAGAAGAAAAATGTTGTATTTTTTTTTCATATAATCATTTCAGTGACATTTGTATGGTTCGAATAATTGAATTTATTTTTATGGATTATTGATCATTTGATTTTTTTTTTAATTAATGTGCTATACGTCGGTTTTATAATTGACGTAAACAAAATATGCTTAATGTAAAGTCACATTAAAACTGTCGTTAAGTCCACTTAAACCGACGCAAATATTCCGACGTTATAGTAGACGTCGCTTTTTTAAGTGACATTAGAATATTTAACGTCGGACGAAATAAAGAGAAATTTTATGAAATACGGGGTGCAAATTTTCAAAATTACATCTATAGTGTGAAAATTTTCAAAAATACATCTTTTTTTAATTTTAATATATATGTTTGGGTTCGCTAATCCTAGATTAGAGTTTAGATTTTGGATTTTAGGGTTTAGATTTAAGGGTTCAATATTAGATTTTAGGATTTTGGATTTATATTTTAGGATTTAGAGTTCTTTTACTCCATGAAAAAAGTGTAGTTTTGAAAATAAACACCATAAATATGTATTTTTGAAAATTTGCACCTCAAAATGTAGTTTTGAAATTTCTCCAAAAGACGCTTTTCAAACCGACGCTTATATGTTCACGTCAGTTTTTAAGTGTCGCTAAAGCCATAAAAAACTGACGTCAATTGCCGTGTATGTTGTAGTGGGTAAATCAATCATAATTCATTTTAAGTCAGCATAATCTCAAAACTAACGGCTATGTATCTACTGCATGCATGCAGACCGTCATATTTACCGCATAATATTGCCGGACCATCGTAAAGCATTTTAACATCGTCTACCAAACTCCAGTGTTTATTCCATCCTTTAAAGCATACTAATCCTCCAGAGCTAACTCCAAAGTCTCATACAAAAAGACTTCATTTATCTTGTAAAATTCTTCATCTCTAACAATAAATTGTTTAGACTCGCCACATCTTATTTCCAGACTTTCCTCTTATTCCTAATGTATTTTAGCATATATCCATCCACTAATCAATTCATGACCAAAGAAATAATGTTGACCATGATTCTTAGCTTTGCAATTTTCTTACTATATGGATTATCGTAAGACTTTGGTTGTTGCATACATGACGTGACATGACATCTGATTAATTCCAAATTCATAATGAACCTCAGCGTAACTTTCCCTGCATATTTATCCAAAATTAAGAGGATCGGTTGCTTTGAAAAATGATGAAAATTAGACTGATATTTTTTTTTTTTTTTTTTTTTTTTTTTTTTGATAATTAAGAAGATCAGTTGCTTTGGGATGAACAAAATTAAGAAAAGAGACTTTATTTATCTCGTATTGGGCTGGAAATACTTCTCAAAATTACAAAATAAGGTACACACACCCCCACATTGAGTCACGGACCAGACAAGTACAAAAGTCATATAGCACCATATATCTCTCATCCTCTCTCACCTGACACAACATAACATTTGGTTCACAGTGAAAGAAATGGGTTCCATTCTACAAAGAAAACTAGCTTTCTCTCTTTTATTCTTGATCACTGTGGTGTTCTCTTGTTGTAAAGTTAATTCGAAATGTGAATTCAAAGCAATTTTCAACTTTGGAGACTCGAACTCTGACACAGGAGGATTTTGGGCTGCTTTTCCAGCTCAATCAGGTCCATGGGGAATGACTTATTTCAAGAAACCAGCCGGTCGTGCTTCAGACGGCCGTCTCATCATTGATTTTTTGGGTAATATTACATATTTGTATCTACATTCAAGACTACTCTCAAAGAATAACTTTGTTTTTTCATTTTTTTTTTTAATACAGAAAAATGTTCACGTCATTCTTCCCTTAAAATTTGATCTTATCCAGCTGAAGTCTAAAACCATAGCTCCTTGACAACACTATATACACTAGTACTAAACATAATGTTGATTTTTATAATTTGTAGCGGAATCTCTTGGAATGCCTTTCCTAAGCCCGTATTTGCAATCTATTGGATCTGATTTTCGACACGGCACAAACTTTGCGACGTTAGCATCTACGGCTCTTTTGCCAAAGACGTCCTTATTTGTCTCCGGAATCAGCCCTTTCTCACTCGCTATTCAACTGAACCAGATGAAACATTTCAAGGTTAAAGTCGACGAGTCTCATTCCTCGGGCCCACCAGGTATATTTTAAACCCTAGATAAATAAATAATATGATGAAATTAGCAAAGAAAATGATGTAAATACTTACTTACAGGATTGCCTATCTTACCTTCTAACGATGTCTTCCGAAAATCGCTATATACTTTTTATATTGGCCAAAACGATTTCACATCGAATTTGGCTAGCATTGGAGTGGATGGTGTGAAGCAGGATATTCCACAAGTCATAGGCCAAATTGCTGGAACGATTAAGGTACCAACTGCTATGGGTTTTTGGTTTAGAGGAATAGACTATTGGTTGTTTCAATAAAATTTTGGTTGTTATCCGCTAATTTGTATTTTGCTTATAAAGATTTTGTTCTGAATGTAGGAAATATATGGAATAGGTGGTCGGACATTTTTGGTATTGAATTTAGCACCGGTTGGATGTTATCCGGCAATTTTAACCGGTTATAATCATACCGTTTCGGATTTAGACAAATTTGGATGTCTTATTCCCGTAAACAAAGCCGTCGAATATTACAATGCGTTATTGAAAAAGTCATTGTCCGATACCAGAACCGAGCTTAAAAACGCCACCATCATTTACTTAGACACTCACAAGATATTGCTTGACCTCTTTCAACACCCCAAATCCTACGGTACGAAATGTCATTACCGGTTTGCTTTTGTTAGGCTTAGCCGATTATATATAATCCATTTTGTCGTAATTAGCTTAACTAAACCTTTTTTTTGTTATACATATGAAAGGTTTGAAACATGGAATTAAAGCTTGTTGTGGGTACGGTGGACATCCGTACAATTTCGATCAGAAATTGTTTTGCGGCAACTCCAAATTGATTGGAAATGCTTCTATGACGGCCAAAGCTTGCCGTGATCCGCACAATTACGTAAGTTGGGACGGAATTCACACGACGGAGGCTGCAAACCACCGCATATCGATGGCCATTCTCAACGGTTCGATATCAGATCCTCCGTTCACACTCAGTTACCTATGTCCGTCTTAATTATGATATACGAAATATAGTACTTATCAATTGTTTAAATGTGAATTTTCAAACTATCTACCCACCAAGCACAAATCATATAATTAATATATGTATCCGTTTTGAATTGTGTAATATGCTTTACAGATTCGATTGTTCTCCTAATCGAATAAACCAAACCATATAGATTTAGGTTACGTTTCTCGCACGTATATATAAATATGGTTTGGTTTCGTTCAATTTCGGCTTGGTTTGATTCGATTTTGATATGGTTTGGTTAATTTCGGTTTGATTTCAGTTAAGTTATGGTTTGATCACAATGGGAGTAGGACCGAAATAAGTGTCGAAGTGGTTTGATCATGTTTTACCGTAGATCAAAACATGATCAATGGTTTGATTTCAGTTCTGGTCAATGGGAGTTGGACCGTAAAATCATATTACATTTCGGTCCTACAAACATGATTTCATTTCGATTTTTTAGGTATCCAGTTCTGGTATGGTTTCATTGCTATACTAATGTTTGACTTTTACAAATAACATGATTCAAAAAGGTAAATCAACTCAACCATAATTCATTATATACCCAAACTTTAATTTTAAAGTTTTTGTTTGAATCATAATTTGTATAATTTCTGAGTTATTGATACATTAATACAAGTTAAATAAATGATAACTCACATTACCAATCAAAATTATTATGACAACGTGTTATACATTATTTTGAAGGTTGTGGTCAAGAGAATCCATAGATATTGTTGACGTTAATGAATGTGATAGTTATTTGGTAACGTTTCTTTCTTTGTCAGATTTGTACCGATTTCATGCAAATTCGTCAGTAAATAATACAACTACTTTATACAATAAGTAGTCTCTCATCATCTCTCAATAAGTGGTTTTGACTCGCTGTGGCAATAACATGCATTTTTTCTCTCTTGGTAATCCATAGATTTTTGCATACATCAATTTTTTGAGTATGTTATTAGCAGAGCAACAATGTTTAGCATCAACCTTCAGGCTGAAAACTGAGTGCATGATTCCTGTCTAGGGTCATTTCAAAGTATTTTAGACCATCATCTTCGTCTGATTCATCTTCCTCTTCCGATCCATCTTGATCCAAAAAAGGTTCCTCTCCATTGGAGTTCCCAACATGACATGTTTGATCATGTGTGTGTGCACCCATTTCTAGACAGCTCAAGCTTTGATTAAAATAAAACATATTTAGTGAATATCAACAAACATCTAAATCATTCTTGTTTTGAAATCAATCTAACACACAAAGGAGACAAACATCAAAGTAAAGCTATAATCTAAATCAGAGATTTTATCAAACGAAATGATACCCATTAATCACCTGGAAATGCAAGGAATTGATCTCTAATTTTAGAATGTTGAGCGAGGTTGAGCAGAACAATATTACCTTAGCATCTATATAGTCCTTGTCCTCTCAAAGTCATGTTACATCATAACTAAAGCATGTGGATATAAAGAACAAAGAAGAGCTTTCATTTGACCTGCAGCAAATTGTAGCGCTGAAGGCCCATCTTAGCGTACAGCAAGATTAAGACAGGACAAGGACGCTATTCATTACATATCTCTTCCCATTAATAAGCAGATAGATTTTAGTGGATCAATTCGGAGACATGATGGATCAATCTCTTAAAAAGTACGGAAGATGAAAGAGAATAAGATACAGGCATACAGCGTATTTCTCCTCAAGTTTCCTAGTGGCCCTCATCCGACGATTATGTGCTTTCCTCTGATATCCTGCGATCAGCGGCATTAGTATCGATTTATCGTCTCCCTCCTCAAGCGACTTAAGGTTTAGGTTTGTCAATTTAAGGCGATGATGCTTTTCGTCGATTTAGGTTACGTTTCTCACACGTATATACAAATATGGTTTGGTATTCGGTTCTGGTGTTGTTTCATTCAGTTTCGGCCTGGTTTAATTCGATTTTGATACATTCGGCAATGGTTTGATCTCAAAACCCAATTCTTTTACAAACCGCTCGATTAACGTTTTCATTGTAAATGGTGAATGACGACGAGAGAGTTTTAGTAGAAAAAGGCAAGTGAACATAGCAGAGGAGGTTGAAAAGCTGCTGAAAAAATGCGGCCGGTGTTGGAAGAAGGGAACGCCACGTTGCATGCGAATGCCATAATATTTTAGGATCTTCTTAATATATTACTGTTCAAATGCTAAAGTCTATTATCAAATTAGATAACCCCATTTTAACCATAATATTTTAGCATCTTCTTAATTTGATTATTTTTCAAATGATAAAGTCTATTATCAAATTAGATAACCTTATTTTAACCATAATATTTTTAGTCTTACAAATAGTTTTAAGAACACAACAAGCACTAGGGAAAACCTCTACCACAAGAGAAAAAGTTGATAATCACAATCTACAACCAAAGAAGAAAAAAAAAAGTTTAATTATTGAAACTTTGCATCAATGGATGGATCAAAAGCGCCTCACGTTGCCATGTTACCGATTCCGGGAATGGGTCACCTCATCCCATTGGTCGAGTTAGCTAAACGAATCGTTTACCATCACGGGTTCGCCGTTACTTTGGTCGTTCCTGGCGAAGGTCCACCGTCAAAATCTCAAAGAAATGTCCTCGATTCTCTCCCTTCTTCAATCTCCTCCGTCTTCCTCCCTCCCGCCGATCTCACTGATCTCCCGTCTTGCATCGCAACTCGGATTTCGCTCACCGTGACTCGTTCAAACCCGGAGCTCCGAAAGGTCTTCGACTCGTTCGCAGCGGAAGATCGTTTGCCGACGGCGCTCGTGGTCGATCTGTTGGGTACAGACGCTTTCGACGTCGCCGTCGAGTTCCACGTTTCGCCGTTTATTTTCTACCCGTCAACGGCCAACGTTTTGTCGTTTTTTCTCCATTTGCCTAAACTTGATGAAACGGTGTCGTGTGAGTTCAGAGATTTAACCGAACCGGTTAAGCTCCCCGGATGTGTACCGCTACACGGGAAAGATTTAATTGACCCGACTCAAGACCGGAAAACAGACGGATACAAGTGGCTTCTACACAACACCAAGAGGTACAAGGAAGCCAAAGGGATTCTTGTGAATACCTTCTTCGAGCTAGAGCCAAATGCTATAAAGGCCTTGCAAGAACCAGAACCGGGTCTTGATAAACCACCAGTTTATCCTATTGGACCGTTGATTAACGTTGGTAAGCGAGAGGGTGACGACCAGATGGAAGAGTCTGAATGTTTAAAGTGGTTGGATAACCAACCTCTCGGTTCGGTTTTGTATGTGTCCTTTGGTAGTGGTGGTACACTCTCATCTGAGCAGCTCAATGAACTTGCTCTTGGTCTTGTGGATAGTAAAGAACGGTTTCTTTGGGTCATAAGGAGTCCGAGTGGCGCCGCTGATTCGTCTTATTTCGACTCACATAGCCAAACCAATCCATTAACATTTTTACCACAAGAATTTTTAGAAGGAACAAAAGGTAGAGGTTTTGTGATCCCTTCTTGGGGTCCACAAGCCCAAATATTAGCTCATCCATCCACAGGAGGATTTTTGACCCATTGTGGATGGAATTCAACAATGGAAAGTATAGTAAACGGCGTTCCACTCATAGCATGGCCATTATACGCTGAGCAAAAGATGAATGCGGTTTTGTTGGCTGAAGATATCCACGTGGCACTTAGGGCACGTGCGGGAGACGATGGGGTAGTGAGAAGAGAAGAGGTAGCTAGAGTGGTGAATGGATTAATGGAAGGTGAAAAAGGTAAAGGGCAAATGGAAGGTGAAGAAGGTAAAAGAGTGAGGAAGAAGATGAAGAAAATGAAAGAAGGAGCTTGTAGGGTGATGCAAGATGATGGGTCCTTTACAAAGATCTTTAAACAGTTAGTCTTGTGATCTTAAAGTGAAAATCCCGCCGAATATAGTTAGTAACCATTGAAATGGACATTACTTGTAATATTATGTATACGTGCCTAACCATGTGATATTAACACCACAAAACATAATGGAATGGATCAATCAATCTCATAATTAAAAGCAAGGAGGATGAAAGAATCACATACACCGTATTTCTTCACAAGTTTCCAAGAGGCATCCCTCTGGCGATTATATTCATCACTACCGTAGGGTCCGATCAGCATTATTATCGTCTCTCCCTCCTCAAACGATTTAGGTTTAGGTTTGTCGATTTAAGGCAATGATGCTTTTCGTCGATTTAGGTTTCGCGTGTGTATATATGAAAGAACCCCTTATCCAATCCGGCCGGCACATTATTTGGGCTTCGGTTGGGCCCTTCACAAACCAATATCTCGTTCGTTTTGCTTTTTTCGTTCTGTTTAACAAAACTATGTAATTTGTGTATAGATTCAGTAATCAGTACCAATCTTATTTTCTAGTTTCAAAAATATTTTGTTTTTTTAGCAGAAAAAAAATATATGGCACAACAAAGAGATAAAACAAAAACAAAATTACCCCAGAGAGTTGAGCAACATTCATAACAACTTAACAAAGATAGTACGATTAAATAAAAATAAAAACGATTTGATTTGGCAAGAAAAAGAGTTATACATTTTGAGCAAATCGATTTCCTAAACAGAGTAGTTAGCATTTTAAGATAACACTAATACAAACTACGAATAAAACATTAAAACAGAAAGAAAAAAATGAAAAGAAAAAAGAACGAAAAAAAAAATATGTATACATGTTGAAAGTGAAACAGTTCCTACTAAGACACAAAATCTTTACATGCGAATATCAGGTTAAATTTTGACAATATATGCATGGTTGTGCAACCAAATGACCAATATGTATAGTTACATATTTAATTCACCTTTGAATATTTTGAAAACGAATTTTTATAAAGTCCAATAATTTATACATTTGTTTCTCAAAAACGAAAAAAAAAAGAAGCAAAAACACTAAATATCAAGTATCACATTGATATTGATGAAGAGAGCATGATCATCGGCTAGTGCCGATGCATCGTATTATATTATGGACGGTCTACATACGATTCACGTGGACCGATGACAATGACAAATTAAAATATGATTTAATGGTAAATGAACTGATTAAAAGTTATGAGGTAGTGTAAAACTATTTTCTAATTGGCCAGTTTCTCCGAAGTTAATATCATCCATATATAATGTTGATCTTTAATGGAATGAACTACTCAATTAATTGAATTTTTTTTTTTTAGACCAAAATGTAAATTGTTGATGAATATTATTGTTTCACCTAGAATATTGCTGGTGAACGTGAACTACAATTAAAATTTCAGAATGAACAGATGCAATATGGGAAAGTAAAAGAAAATTTACACCACCTTTTTGTGCAATCTGAGAGCACTTCGAAGAATTTTTAATAATTTTTTTACATTAAATTTTTCAAATACTTTTAAACAATTTTAAAAACTAAATCACACATGCTTTCATATGATTGGTTCAAATTTTAAAATAACTTAAAGTTTCGTTATCTAACTAATCTACATAATAAAATTTACGTAGTTTTATAGCGTAAAGTTGAGCCAATTTTATGATAACTTAAAAACGTTATTGTCAATGTTCAAAACTTCAAATGATCAAAACTATTATCAAAAAAGATAACCCTATTTTAACAATAATTTTTTTTAGCTCTAAACAAATATAATGGCACAATACAGTGGCGAATCCACGTTAGTGGATACGGGGTCAGTTGACACCATATCATTTGTTATAAAAACAAATTTTGTACCTAAAACATCAAAAGTTCACTAGAAAAATGGTAAAAATAATCTATTGACACCTTATAATCCAAGTTCGACTCCCGTGGATTCTTGTGAATACCTTATTCCAGCTAGAACCAAATGTTATAATTAAAGCCTTGCAAGAACCGAGTCTTGATAAACTCCCGTTTTATCCTCCTATTGGACCGTTAATTAACATTGATATAAGCGAATAGGTGGCAAGATGGAAGATTCTGAATGTTACGCTCGGTTCGTTTTTGTATATGTCTTTTGGTAGTGGCGGTCACTCTCATGTCAGCAGCTCAATGAACTTGCTCTTGGTCTTGCGGATAGTAAAGAACGTTTTCTTTGGGTCATAATGGAGCCGGTGATTCGTCTTATTTCGATTCACATAGCCAAATCAATCCATTAACCTTTTTACCACAAGAATTTTTAGAAGGAACAAAAGGTAGTGGTTTTGTCTTTGTGATCCCTTCTTGGGGTCCACAAGCCCAAATTTTAGCTCATCCATCCACAGAAGGATTTTTAACTCATTGCGGATGGAATTCAACAATGGAAAGTATAGACAAAAATAGTCAACAAATTAATGCTAATTATTCTGCAAGGAAACTAATAATCTTATCGGCGTTCTACTCATAACATGGCCATTATACGCTGAGCAAAAGATGAATGCGTTTTTGTTGGCCGAAGATATCCACGTGGCACTTAGGGCGCATGCGGGAGACGATGGGGTGGTGAGAAGAGAAGAGGTAACTAGAGTGGTAAATGGATTAATGGAAGGTCAAGAAGAGAAAGTACACATGGAAGGTGAAGAAGGCAAAAGAGTGAGGAATAAGATGAAGAAAATGAAAGAAGGAGCTTGTAGGGTGATTCAAGATGATGGGTCCTTTACAAAGATCTTTAAACAGTTAGTCCTGTGATCTTAAAGTGAAAAGCCCGCCAAATATAGTTAGTAACCATTGAAATGGACATTACTTGTAATATTATGTATACGTTGCCTAGCCATGTGATATTAACACCAAAAGTATTTATTTGTTGGATATGAAAAAAATCATCTACGCAAATTAACCGAAAGAATTGGCTCAATCTATTATTATCTATAACGAATAGTATCATAGTAATAATCAATTGTCTTCTTTTTTTTTTTGACATCGAGTAATAATCAATTGTGTATGTACGGATAGCAATATGGTTCCTCCTGCCTCTCGAGTTCACAGGTACCTAGAGGTGAAGAGCTTTCGTTTGAGAGTCCATATCTTGTGTAACTTGGACCAACGAGACTGAAGCATTGCGTATCCTCATGGAAGCGTCTTCTAACTATAGCAAAGCGGTCCAAAGCCTTACCAATCTCAGCCTCGTTCAAGTCCTTGTACCGTACGTAGAAAATCGCATTTAAGGCATTGAGTCCCTCACCATTCGCATCCATGGCCACCTTCACAATCTCCAACTTGGGAGGACCAAAAGCCTTACGTTTCCTGTTCTTAACTATGGCAACAGCAAGTTCAATATACAGACGAATCCAGTCATTTTCTTGCAGCTCTGATTCCTTCACCTGAACCAAAACATATACATGCATCACTACTTTGTTGGATTAACTAACAAGACCAATATTCGTGTGTGCCTTAATCTTAATCTTTACTTACGAGGTAATATTTTTGAAAAGGATTCTCATGCGGCCACTCAGGCAAGCTACTATCTACAAAAGACGCTCCTCTGCCACTGCTTGTATCCCCTAAATCAGCAATTAAGTTTAGAGAAATGATTTCCTTTATAAACAAAATGAACAAACCAAATATATCAGTTAGTGTTTTACCTCGAATTCTGGCAACATTGTGTAGAAAACTGAGACTTTTAGGTAAAATTGAATATTATTGATATAAACTTCGATGATTTTCAAGAGTGTACAATGAGCTTAATATATAGGGGAGATACGAACTCTCTAGAGTCTCTTAACCCTTAACCTAATCTACAGTTGTAAAGCTTAACTATGGTTAATTGAGGATAAGGGATTGAATCTATTCTTCAGCTGCAACGGCTCCTTCTCCTTACTTTCTGGTTCTGCTTTTGAGTTTGTCTTCTTGTGAACAGAGATGCTGGACTTGATGGGCTTCCTCGTCTTTGGGCTTTCTACAATTTGGGCTTGCTCACTCTCATCCCCCCGCAAACTCGTGGTGGGACTCGTTCCGACACCGAGTTTGGTTCTGAGATCAACGAACGGTTTTTTCGGCAAAGGCTTGGTGAAGATGTCCGCAAGCTGAACGGTGGCCGGAATGTGCTTCGTTTCAATTAGTCCCAGCGCTACTTGCTCACAGATGTAATGCCAATCAGTGTCGAAATGCTTCGAACGGCTATGGAGGGCTGGATTGGCGCTTAGGTAAACCGCTGAGAGATTATCACACCGGAGAAGTGTAGATTTAGATTGCGGGATCCCTAGATCTCTGAGGAGCGCCGAGAGCCAGGTAATTTCTTGAGCTGCTGCTGGAAGAGCCCTATATTCAGCTTCCGTTGATGATTTGGAAACTGTCTGTTGCCTTTTGGCGGACCATGAGATTAGATTTGACCCAAGCATCGTAGAGAAACCAATAGTAGATCTCCTTGTTTCTTTGCATCCACCATAGTCACTATCACAAAATGCAGTGAGACTCATATCTTGATCCTTGCGAATGTGTAATCCATAGCTGATCGTGCCTTTAATGTACCTTAGGATTCGTTTTAGAAGTCCAAAATCTGATATTGTAGGTTGATGCATTCTCTGACACACAAAATTGACTGCAAACTGAATATCTGGCCTTGTGATTGTCAGGTACTGAAGTTTTCCCGCAAGACTCCTGAAGTATGTAGGCTCAGAGAACAATTCCGAGTTCAAATTATAGATGTTCTGGGGTAATGGCGTGGGCATTGGATTGTAATCCGTCATAGCCGCAGCATGAAGAATATCTCTTGCATAGGCAGATTGATGAAGAAACAACCCTCCTTTGTATGACTGGATCTCAACTCCCAAGAAGTACTTGGGATGACCAAGGTCTTTCATAGAGAATCTCTTGTTCAGGGAGACAAGGAGATCCTGAACCAGAGTCTCATCACTACCTGTCAACAAGATGTTATCCACATACAGCAAGAGAACCAGAGATCTTCCGTCTTTGCGATATGTGAACAAAGAGGGATCAGATTTACTGCAGACAAATCCAAAGTCAATCAGGTAGTTGCTGAATGTATCAAACCACGCTCTTGGAGCTTGCTTGAGTCCATACAGGGCTTTTGTCAACTTACAGACATAATGTGGTCTTGCAGGGTCTTCAAATCCAGGAGGTTGTATCATGTAAACTGGTTCTTTGAGTTCGCCATGAAGGAAGGCACTGGAAACATCCAACTGCTTCAGTTTCCAGTCTTTAGCCGTCGCCACGTCCAGAATCATCCGTATAGTAGCTGTCCTTACTACAGGACTATATGTTTCCAAGTAATCAACACCCTCTTCTTGATCATATCCTTTAGCTACGATTCGTGCTTTCAGTTTGTCGAGCTCTCCCTCTGGTTTCATCTTTGTCGTAAAAACCCATCTGCATCCTAAGATGTTCATCTCTTCTGTAGGTGGAACCAACGTGTAGGTGTTAAGCATATGAACAGTGGTCATTTCGTCCATAGCTGCGAGATTCCAACCAGGGTGCCTAAGAGCTTCATGGATGTCCTTAGGAATTGGTGGAATCATCTTTAGAGCAACAAGAGCGTATCTCGTGTTAGGTTTGTGAATTCCCGCCTTAGCTCTTGTCGTCATTGAGTGTTGATTAGCTGGTTGTATGAAAACCGCATCTTCTACTTCAACATCTTCCAATTGATTCCCAAACTCTTCTCCTTCATGTTCAGGAACCTGGATTGTCTCTGCTGGTGATGGAGGGACCAGAATGCGAGTGATCCTTGTCTCCGGTGCTTCTGTGGTTGTATTTGGATGGCCAACTTGCCAAGCGTGAAGCAGAGGAGTCTCGTATGTGGGTTGTAGAGACCGGTATTGACCCTTGAAAGGGAAACTTTCTTCATCAAAGATCACATGGCGAGAGATGTAGACTTTTCCAGTTGGCGGATAGAGACATCTGTAGCCCTTGTACTGAGAGCTGTACCCGAGGAACACACATTGCAGAGACGTCGGGTCAAACTTGTGTTCTGCAACTGGTCTAAGGTACGGATAACATGTGGCTCCAAAAACTCGTAGCATAGTATAGTCGGGCTTAGTTTTAAGTAAGCACTCATGTGGGCTTTGATTGTCTAGGACCGAAGACGGAAGCATGTTGCTAACAAACACGGCTGCTGCAAACGCTTCGACCCAGTGATGCAAAGGCACTTGACTATGAAATAGCATCGAGAGACCCAGCTCAACTATGTGTCTATGCTTCCGCTCTGCGACTCCGTTTTGCTCAGGAGTGTAAGGACACGAGACTTGATGTCTTATCCCCGAGTCCACCAGGTATTTCTTGAACTCCAGACTCATAAATTCACCACCTCCATCACTTTGAAAAACCTTAATCTTGTCTTCGAATTGATTCTCCACCATTTTTTGAAACGAGATGAACACCGATGTAAAAGCACTCTTTGTTTTCAACGGATAAAACCACGCATATCTTGAGAAATCATCAACAAAAACTGCATAGTATTTAAAACCTTGAGTAGATACAAAAGGTGCCGGACCCCATAGATCACAATGGATCTTGGCTAAAGGTTGCAAAACACGAGAATCTGAACTAAAAAACTGAAGCCTATTGCTCTTCCCCATCTGGCAAGGCTCACAGATGGAGGATGATCCGCTCTTATTAATTACTATTTCCTTGCTGTTTTTCAGATGCTGGAGGATCTTCACGTTCGAGTGTCCAAGTCGATGATGCCACGTCGCCTCAGAAGCTGCACAATGACGATTGGAGAAGAACACTTGAAAGCTTGGATCCTCAAGCACATAGAGGCTATCACGCCTTCGACCCCTTGTCACCACCTTCTGAGTGGGTAAGTCAATAATACACACCTTAGTAGAGTCGAAATAAACACCACAGGGATAATCATCGCATAGTTTTGTGACTGACAGCAAAGACTTTTTTATGGCAGGGCATACTAAAACATCGTTCAGAGGGATCATACCATTGGGTGACGCAAGAGCAGTGGATCCGACATGTGTTATTGGGAGAAAGGCTCCATCAGCGACCATTACCGTGTCTGATCCTTCATAAGGTGTAGCCGAGTGGAGATTCGTGGTGCTCGAAGTGATGTGTGCCGTGGCACCAGAGTCAGGGTACCACTCCTTGTCGTCTGCTACATGAAGAGCGGTGAACGCTTTAGCCGTTTCTGTGGCTTGATAGTTGTTATCAAACCTATTGTAACATTTCAACGCAGTGTGACCAACTCGTCCGCAGATCTGACAGGTGGGACGGTCTCCAGAGGGAGGTTGAGAGCTCTGATGTTGAGGAAAGCCTCTGCCTCTGGTGGAGTAGCTGCCACGACCACGGTTCTGACCAAAGCGTCCACGACCTCGACCATAGTTCTGGCCAGTGTATTGTGTCTGGTAAGCAACGTGAGCCGTCTCCCTCACAGTCTGATCTCGGCTCTGGAGCTTCATTTCATAAGCTTGGACCTCAGAGATGACATCATTGAGAGTGGGTCTGGGAAACTTACGGAGGGAACTTTGGATGACTGTAGCGACAGGGTCATATTCATCACCGAGACCATTCAGGAACTGGAACAGCTTCATAGATTCTTCAACAGGTTTCCCAATAGCACTCAACGCATCACATAATGCTTTGAACTCGCGACAATAAGTCATAAAGGTCTGATCTTTCTTCTTCAAGCATTGCAGGCTGGTACGAAGGCCAAACTCACGAGCAAGGGAGCTCTGATTGTAGTTCTCAGTGAGGGATAGCCAGATCTCGCAAGATGTAGTGAGAGTGTGCACAGACCCGAGGACTTCCTCTGACAAGGTACCGAAGAGCCACGAACGGACCAGCTGGTCTGTGCAGAACCATGACTCGTAGAGGGGACTGGTTTCCGGAGGAGCTGTTAAGCCACCATTCACGAACCCGATGAGCTTCTGACTCGACAACAGAGACTCAAACTGAGTCTTCCACAACAGGTAATTGCTATCATTGAGCTTGATAGTTACCGAACTTAGGACATGAACATTACTGGGAAAAGGATAGGGAAGGACTGGATCGGCCATTGTTTCTCGTTAAAGCTTCAATGGCTCTGATACCATGTAGAAAACTGAGACTTTTAGGTAAAACTGAATATTATTGATATAAACTTGGATGATTTTCAAGAGTGTACAATGAGCTTAATATATAGGGGAGATACGAACTCTCTAGAGTCTCTTAACCCTTAACCTAATCTACAGCTGTAAAGCTTAACTATGGTTAATTGAGGATAAGGGATTGAATCTATTCTTCAGCTGCAACGGCTCCTTCTCCTTACTTTCTGGTTCTGCTTTTGAGTTTGTCTTCTTGTGAACAGAGATGTTGGACTTGATGGGCTTCCTCGTCTTTGGGCTTTCTACAATTTGGGCTTGCTCACTCTCACATTGCACATGAGAATATATCTGCCAAAACTTTGCTCTGATACTTTAGTCTGAAAAGTTTGAAGCGAGGAGCCAACAGCTGGATCAATTGCATCCAGAGTTATGTAGTAAGTGCAAGCACAAGTACCCTTTGATTTTACGTATTTCGTTACGCCACTCAGCTCAAACTTTGTACCCTGAAGAAAGAAACGAAAGAGCATAATCGAATGTTGTTACATCATAACTAAAGCATGTGGATATAATCAACAAACAAGAGCTTTCATTAGACCTCCAGCAGATTGTAGCGATGAAGGCCCATCCTAGCGTATAGCAAGACTAAGACAGGACAAGGACGCCCTTCATTACATATCACTTCCTCGAAATCGATCGTAGAACCCGGAATATCGAACACCTAAACAAGACAGATTTCTAATGGATCAATTCGGAGACTTGATGGATCAATCAATCTCATAATTAATAGCAAGGAGGATGAAGGAATCACATACACCGTATTCCTTTACAAGTTTCCAAGAAGCAGCTCTCTGACGATTATATTCATCAGTACCGTAGGGTCCGATCAGCATTATTACCGTCTCCCCCCTCCTCAAACGATTTAGGTTTAGGTTTAGGTTTAGGTTTAGGTTTCTCTACACGTATATACATATGGTTTGGTATTCAGTTCTGGTATGGTTTCATTAAATTTCGGCCTGGTTTGATTCAATTTTTTATGTGGTTTGATTTCAGTTACCTATTTCGTCGTATGTAATATAATATAATGATATAAGAAGTACATTAGTTGTTACTTACTTAAATGTGGATTTTAAAACTACATCCACCAACTAAGCATATTGTAGTAAACCAGATTAATTAGATATCGTATATGTGTAGTTTAATATATAGTGTGTGATATGCTGCTTTACAGATCGATTGTTCTCCTAATCATTTGATTCTCCTCACCTCAACTTATTGGATTTAGAAAATAGTTTAACTAGTGACATTTCTTCGTCACCTTTCGTGCGTCACCGGATTTTATAATATTTGTAAGTGTACGTGAGTCGTGACGATTGATCTTCTATCCTGTTGTGCCATAATTTATATCACATTTTTGTTTGACTAACACATGCATCAATTACTATTCACTTATGCATGAGTAAACTATTAGCAAACCAATTTACACACTGATGATGAATCGCCTCATCCATAAATAAGGAGGAACTGAGATCAGAAACGACGAGCAGTTTACTCATGCATAAGTGAAACGGGAAGAAGTGCAAAAGCATACCAAACTTAACGTGGAAAAAATTACAAAATTGAACTTTGAATGTAACTCACTGTACACAGCCAGAAAATAAAAAACTACAAAAATCAAGGTATATTCGAAGAAGAAGAAGGAAGATCTTCTTCATTATATTCCAAACAAGGCTGAGTTCTCACCATCGCAGCCGCCGGCATTCTACTCCGACCGATCCAAACATTTCCGATCATCTCACTCTTCTCCGACTCTCTCTCCATCTCTCTTAACCTCTTCTTCCTCACTAACTTCACCACAACAACGATCAACAAAACAACGATAACCAACACTCCAATCGCGGCTAAAGCAAACCACCACCACCTCCTCCGAACCACCAACTCCGGTTTCGATTCCGGTTTGGGATTCTGGTTTAGTACTACAAGCGCGTAATGCCCACGAGAACTCGTAGTGGCACATTCGTGATTCCGTGTCGTATTGCTGAAACTCCACAACCCATTATCTCCGAAGGCAATGCATTTGATTCTTCTAATTTGAGGATCATCAACGTGAGAATCGAATTTGATCAAGATTGGTTTGTCTCTCTTGATGGTTAGATTCAATTTTTTGAGATCATTCGTGTTCGTCGCGTCGTAAGCGTTGAATCCAATAACCGGAGAAACGAAAGAGTAATTATCAGCTAACCGGAAGTAAACCGATGAAGAGTGATCACCGTATCTCTCGTAGACCAAAGCTATTCTCTTAGCGTACGGCGTCGTTTTAACCATCGTAGGAATGTGAATTCCACTAACGTTTGCTCCTTTTCTCCAGAACATACTGTTACGGACCGTAACAACCGATGCATTGATGTCGGAGAGATTCGACGGAAGTGAAATCTCGTATAACGAACCTGTGTGTCTTCTTCTAGTAGTGGCACGTGCCGCGTATGAACGGATCAGATCGTCCAAATCTTGAATGTTGTCGCAGTGAACCATCGTTTGTAGATTAGAGATGACGCAGAAGACGAAGACGATGACGATGAGACCAAGATTTGTAGATCCCATTGCCAGAGAAAATCAAGAACGACGACGAAGACCAAAATGAGTTTTGGTGATCTTCATCGATGGAATTAAATAAAAGCTATATATGATGATCTTTGATCAAAAGAGAGTTGTGATCCAGATAGATCACAGAAGCAAAGTGGAAACATGATTGAGATTTGGAAACATGATTGAGATTGAGATTGAGATGAGGGAATATAATTAAGCACAATATACACACTTAGAAGAGAGTATGGAATATACATGTACATATAATAAAATGGGAACAGCTGCATGAATATGAACTTTTTTAAAATGTGTATTGGTTGATTTTTTTTTAAAATTATTTAGAAAAAGACCGTACTTAGATATTCAAACATGTAAGAAAAAAGGGGAGAGAAAGTTTGGTTTGAGCTGTATTAATGGTGGATGTTTTTTCGTTTCTTTAATTTAATTTATTTTTTTGTTCTAATTGACCCAAAATAAAATGAATTCTTTAAATCAAACTTTGATTGGAGATGATAAAAAGAAGACGTCGGCTAAAATTCGTAATTTATGCGGATGACGTAATGATCATACAATTTCTTTGTTTATAAGCTCAGCTAATTTCTTCTTTATTCCTTAAAGATATTTTCGTTATTACATGCATGATCCTTGTCTCAAACTCTCCCATCTATTGGCTCACATATATATAGCTGACGGTGAATTTTTTTCATGGTAACTCTTTCTAGATGAAAACACACAGTATTGAGCAGATTAATTACAGAAAAACGTACCAAATAAGATTAAACTAAAGTTATTAAAAAAACTCAACTATTTTGTTAAATAACAAGAGAAATGGAGTATTGGTTAGTAGTTGAAAGCGCCAGCGAAGTATAAGGGTGGAAGAGCTGTACCATCACTCAGTTTTAGTGGGTTTGTTATTTATTTCTTTTCTAGTTTCATTAAAAAAGATTAGTATTTTAAAATTTCTTGTTCGAATTCCTCTTTTTGGTCAATCTCATATTATTCTCGTAACTATCTTAAGACACAAAAATCAAAGGTTTGCATAATTTTCCATGTTTTCTCACCTAGAAATTGAAAAGAAAGAGAGACAGAAGAGATTAATCATTAAGATAGGTTATAATAGGCCCAGATCAATGGGCCTAAAAGGCCTTAAACCCCACAAGATTTGAGCACTCTACAAACACCACTGAGTTGGATTTCTAAAGATAAGAGTAGCGACCAATAAGACCACGAGGAACGTCCACGTGTCGCTAGACGGAATCTTGTTTTGTAAAAAGCGCAAGCAGAAAAAAAAATCGAAAGAGGCAAAATTTAGCGAAGAAGACGAGAAGTAAGTAGTAGGCAGAAGAGAAGTAGAAGAAGAAATTATCGGCGTGCTTCAATGGCGATGACAGTAGCAGCTTCGTCCTCTGTGGCAGTCATGATTCCACGTGTCCCCGCCGTATCCGCTCGCTGCTCCGCCGTCCCTTATCTTCCTCCTCGCTCTTTTGGCCGATCCTCTTTCACTGTTCCGGTGAAGCTACTTTCAGGTGACCAACTCTTTCCGAGCTGTATATGTATTATCGCAAATTGCCTGAAATGATAATATTCCGGACCGGAATTGAGATTCGGCGATGCGTCGGTTCGGTATAGTTTCAAAACCGAAATTGGAGGTTTATAATTTGATAGTATTGGATTTTCCGGTTCAATTGCAGGGAATGGTTTCCAGAAGGTTGAACTGATGAAGACGAGAGCTTCTTCAGAAGAGACCTCAACATCCATTGACACCGACGAACTTATCACAGATTTGAAGGAAAAGGTGAGCCACCGATGTTTGTTGTGATCGGAAAAAACAGAAGTTCTTGGCTTTGTGTGTTGTTTTTGATTGGTGGCTTTTGGTGCAGTGGGATGGTCTTGAGAACAAGTCGACTGTGCTTATATATGGAGGAGGAGCCATTGTTGCTGTCTGGTTATCTTCCATTGTTGTTGGCGCCATCAACTCTGTTCCTCTGGTAACAAATCTCTCAAAACCCTCTTAAGATCAGAGAAAGTTTAATGAGTTTGACTATGAATGATACTTGTTTGTGTGTAGCTTCCGAAAGTTATGGAACTAGTTGGTCTTGGATACACAGGATGGTTCGTCTACAGATACCTTCTCTTCAAGGTAACAAAACCGCCACAAACTCTTATAATCTGTAAAACGCATCAAATGATCTGATCTGACATGAATGTTCATGTTTCTTTCAGTCAAGCAGAAAGGAATTGGCTGAGGATATTGATTCCTTGAAGAAGAAGATCGCAGGGACCGAATAGATTCATTCAACAAACAAAAATAAAAGAGCTCTCTTTATAAGGTTTTCCTGTAATATGAATATTATACAATTTCTCTGTTTCAACAATGTATCTTCTGCATTCTGAAACTATTGCATCTTCAAAATTGACCTCAATTCGATCAAAACATGCATCAAAACACTAACATATAGACATCATATGCAAGTGTGTGTAGATATCATGGTTGCTTCAGACACACACAACCCTAACTTGTAACCTAAGAAAAAGAAAAAGCTCAAGTTAAACAAGTCAAGAGATATGATTGGTTCTCTAAACCCTAAAGGTGTCCGATGGAGAGCTCGGCTCGGAGATGAAGAACGCCATTGATAAAGTGGGGACAATCCTCGGCCATGAAACGATCCCACGGCATGCCAAACAAGTCCCTGAACCCAACAGCTTGACCTCCGACTAACGTAAAGTTCTTTCTGACTCGAACCCTAAACTCCTCCGTTGGCTTCGACCTCGCTGAAAACTGGTAATTCAAAGCCTGACTCACCGACCCATTTCCGTGCAACCAAAGAAACAACCCGAAACAGGGAGACAAGCTGAGCTGGTCCATGGTGCAGTGCGCTGAGAGGTAAAACATTCGTCCTCCTAACTGAAACGCCTGAGACATTGTCCACCTAGATGGATACAGGCTCTCGCATTCTCTGCGTTTGAAGTCCATGTAGACGATGCAATGCTGTCGTGGAGCCTCGAACTCCACCGTCTTGATGGGTTTGAAATTGTAGGCTCGTTCCACTAACCGGCGGTTAAGCGAGGAGGCCGCGGGACGGTCGTCCGATGAATCGGTTTTGAAAAAGAGAGCGTCAAGGACTATTGACTTTGCGATGGAAGGTCTAAAGTCGTCCGAGAGCAACATTCTCTTGAGTCTCTGACATGACATGTGAGGGAAACGGATGAAGCGAGCGAGATGAGAGGCGAGGACATCTTGACGCTCTCTAACACCTGAGTAGTGTAATCTTAACCATCTCGAGACAAGCTCGTACACAACGTCTTCAGACGAAACTTGTAGATCGTCGTTCGCTAGTAGTATCTTGATACCTATCAACGGTAAAGCCATCACCTCCTCTACTGGCGAACTGATCAAAAACAGCTCAGAAATGTGAGAATGAATGAATCAAGCTTTTGAAAGTTTGATATGATGTAAAGAGTCGATCGAGGTGTTAATTACTTGGATATGTCCTTGTAGCGAGAGGCGATGAATCGCCTTGCGGAATTGACCAAAGGCTTGACTGAATCAGCCATTATCAGAGTCGGAGGAAGATGAAGAAGAAGCAATGCAGAGTCTAATGTCATGGGCATAGTTCGCAGCAAACTGCAGCAATGCTTCATACAAGAAGCGACCTCAAACTTGTCAGCTGCCATTAGAACAGAGAGCAGAGCAGGGACGTTCGTCAATGTCAGTGAATTGCTGTACATGAATTTCAAGAGCTCCATTACAGCAGCTTCCTCTGCAATCAAAAAACGTAGTAACATATCAGCAGAGAGAAAATTTACTGTACAGTGTTAAACTTTTTGGAAGAGTTTTACAATACCAGAAGCATCTATTTTCAAAGTCACATGTTTTTGCTCTGATTCAAGCATCCCATTAGAGAAGAGCTGTGAGCAAAAACATCAATTTCAATCAGTTTCGTTACCATTGTATACAAATGATTTGAGTAGCTTAATCAATAATCATACCTTGTAAAAGAATGGGCTTTTGGCTGCTAATATCGGAGAGCTTATATGTAACTCTTTAACTGAAGGATTAGTAGTCTCATCTTCACCACCTGCAATTGCAAACACCAATGGTTACTATTGAATCATCAAGTTAATCAGACTCTGTAGCAAGATCCAACACTGAAAGAATCATATTTCAAGTTGTATTAAAGATAAACCTATCCTGAACAAAATGCTCTTAGGCACAAGAAACGAAACAACCAATCATTTTCCCAATTCCCCAGAAAAGCGAACAGAAATCGTAAACAAGTTATGAATTTTAGAATTGAAAGGGAAAAAAGGAGAAACCTTTATGGGTCTCATTGTTGTTGACATCTTCGTCTTCTTCCCTCCTGCGTTTGCGATCTCTAACACAACCGACGTCGCTCGCACGACTAACCTCGCCGCCGTGGGCGATTTCGATGCGGAGAAGACGATCGGAGAAATTAACGTCGTTGAAAGCGAACCCGAAGTTGACATGATCGGAGCCGGAACCGGAGAGCGAGAGATCCGAATCCAAACCCATCTTGGGTTTTTGAGTAAATTATCTTTTCGAAATCAAAAACCCGACGAGCTGGAGCGGAGAATTTTGAGATTTATCAGAGGGGTTTTGAAGAGGAAAGCTCATTGGCTGCAACGGAACCGTTCAACGTTGGCATTGCACTCTCCATAGTCTATACATATATACACACACACACTCACGTAACCTCTCATTAATATTGGGATAATCATTAAATCTGCTTACATATCTGGTCCAGTGTATACAATAATGACAGGAAAATTCAAAGATTTACTCCCATTTTTGTTTTTAAAAGGCTGGAGATTTAGATTTACTTCCATTTTATATTTTCTTACCAAAACTAACTCATGCAATTTAAAGGCTTCAGATTTAGATTTACTGCCATTTTATATTTTCTTACCAAAACTATCTCATGCAATTTATGTAAGAAATTGGATGTATATACCTTTTCTTTCTGTCAGCACGTTTTTATTAATTTTTATTTGTAATTTTATAAATAAGATATAATTACATTACCAGTAGTTTACTTATTACGAGAGTAGTAGTTCTCTAAAAATGTTGATTTTAGAATTCTGAAGACTTGAATTATTATTTTGGCAATTCTTTCGTTAAAATTGATTTAGTACATTTTGGTAACCTTTTAATATAAAAAGACTGCATGCTTTTCTTCACATATTGTTGATCGATCGCCGAAGAAAAAAAAGAGATTTTTTTTTACAACAAACACCACTTTGGATCGTAAGAAGAGGCTCTTAACACTCTAGTAACTCCACTTGGAAATTAAACCGTAAATTGTAATTATATGAAAAAATAATAAACACATTAGGGAGAGAAATCGTCGTCGTTCTCGTGAGGTAAGAATATGTTGGAGACAAAGTCTTGGAATCGAGAAGAGTAGATCTTAGGATGGACGGTCGAGATTGAGTTTGAGGTATGTTGGATTTTTTTGTAACAATGTTCAATGCGTTTCTTCATACCATAGTCTTGAAATGTGTCTACGATCCCTAAATACAAAACCACATCGTACCATTCATCTTCTCCCGCCGCTCTCTTCACCCGCCGTGCCCTCGCCGGAATCTTCATTCCAAAGTTGGTACTCGAGCTGCATCAGAAATTAAAGAAAGATTATATACTAAACAGTAGTTTTTTTTAATACATATATATATATTTCGATTCTTGTTTCTTTACCTGTTGACAACGAGGTCACTGAGTGTTGCTGTTTTGCTGTTTCTGTTTATCAGATTTGTTTCTGAGCTTGTGCTATCACTTGTCATTGAGTTTTCGCTTTCCACTGAATCTGTTAAGAATCATAGAAATGTTTTTTTTTTGTTCTTAAGTACATTTTTTAGACCTATGTGTCTTTTTCTTGTTTGATACGGCATTGTTACAAAAGATTTACCTCTTTTGGGAGAGCAAGCTAAACAAGATCTATCTGGAGAATTTGAAGCTTTCTTCAACGACTTTGTGCTATCGCTTTTAAATGAGCCTGAAAATGTAATCAATAGACATTATAAATTTGTTGGAGTCTTAATTTGCCATCAATAACATAAAAGAGAGATTAAAGAATGTTGGTGAAGTGTTTGTTTTCTTACATGCAGGTGTGAAGCTACCGTAAACCGGGTTTACTCCATCAAGTGAACCTGTTAAGAGTTATTTATTATGATTAGACATCAATACTTTTGAGCACTTTTGCTAATGAGAACAGAGAAAAACAAAAACAAAAAAAAAGAGAGGGAGAATTATATATCACCTTCATATGACTCTTCTTTTACTTGTAAACCAATCAATAAGCTGTAATCCATTATACCTTCTTTTTCCAAAAGCTCACAATCTAGCTTTGTTTGCCTGTAATGACATGACTCTTTGTGTTTGAGCATTTGAATCATATATAAATTGGTTACTTTTAACAAAAAAAATAAAATAAATTGGTTACTAGAGTCAAGATGATACAGAGAAAGAGAGATATATAGACATACTTGATGATACGTTGTCTAGCCAATGGATCAACGTAGAAACAGAAATCGAGATCTACATCCTTCAATACAGTATTGTTTCTCAATTCAATTTTCTTGGTAGTTCGACCTTTTGGAGAACCTTTTAGATCATAGAGCTTGTTCATAAAAACCGTCGAATGTAGCATGTTTGACATCACGGCGAAATATGTCTGTATGCACATAAATAAATAAACATAAGAATATATGGCTCTAAACTCTAACCATTAACATAAAGCATAGATTAATATATAAAGTCCTTTACCTTAACACCACCAATAGGCTTCACAACATGACAACCATAAATCCTTGTGAATAGTGATGATCTGTGATTATGAATATGTCGATAGTAGCCTGGAAGCATCTCTAGTAGCACCTAAACATCACCCCAATAAAAATCAATGAAAGACTATTATATTTGCATGGAGAAGATCTCCCAAAATGTAATTATGTAGTGTTATCGAATACCTTAATTTCGGATTTTCGAAGAATCTTGATGAGAAAACGGTCATCAGTGGATATATGAAACACATTTCCAACTTTCCCAGAAGAAAGCTTCTTTAGAGTCTCGTCATTGCAAATGGAATGCATGTAATCATCATGATCAATAGCTTCAAGTTCTTGTATAAGTCTACAAGAACAACAACAAAAAAAAACAGAACATATTAAAAATCAATATTTTAAAGAAATTAACTGAACAATATTGAACAATATCATTCTAGAATGCAACAAGGTGAGAGATATTCATTAAGATTTAACCATGCTTATCAACATCAATCCCACTTCACAGTCACTCAAACAATGCATTCAAATCAGCAAATCCCTTTAACATTCATTAAGCAAAAACAGTGAACCAAAAACATGCAAGATCAATCAACTCATTTGGTTTCAAGGGTTTATGGGTTAAGAGACAAAGAGGGTCTCTTTTGTATGGTGGTTTAGTAACAGGGATCTCTCAAGAAAGTGGCTTTGCTTTGGCAGAAGGCTAAGTGTTAGAACCAAAGATGATGCAAGAACAGCAGCTCGAGCCGCCTAATCCTAACTCGATCGAGTTCAACACTTAGAGCTTTTTAGAACAAAATCCTAACTACCCTTTTTGGCATTTCGCCTTTGAAACTGAGGAGCTTTGCTCACTTTTCTTTTAAGAACTTCCTAGGGAGAGGCTTCTTGAGGTAACATCTAGCGGTTTGGGATTTTCTAAACACTTAGGGAACTTTTCTTTCCTTTTTGACACTTGAGGCTTTGCCTTCTTTTCATTCTACTTAGAACCCTTTTTACTTCCTTTTTTAACTTCCCAAACCTTTACTAGACCCTTTTTAACACTGCCAACTCCCTGGACTTAACTAAACTCTTTTTCCTTTGGATTTTCCCAACTTTTACCACTTTTCTGGTTTTTGACACCCAACTCGATCGAGCTCGAGTTGGCACCCCCAAACTTAGCCTGAAAACAATCCCAAGAGAACTAGACAACTAGAACTACTGCCCCTGCCGGTTTAAACACAACACCTTATGCTAAGCAAAGCCAAGAAAGGTTCTCACAATCGCACAAGAGATAAAATGGGGTTTGAAATGAAAAGGCTTAGGTTTAAGGTGTGGTAACTGTCTCAAAGATAGAGATCAGCTATCTGGACAAGCAAAGGGATATGAAAATGGTAAAGAATGTCCAGATATGTATGTGGTAGCCATGAGTTGAAATCAAATGCAAGCATTGGTAATTAAAGATCAAGTTATGGTTCAAATAGATAGGGAAATGCATCAAATCACAGCAATGGTTGAATGAGATGTGCATGCAGTGATATGATCAAGATAAACATGGTTCTTGCTGCTCAATCAATCTCACCCTAATGCACAAAAGAATCTAAAAACAGGGCACTCAAGAAATCGCAAAAGATGGACAAGTTTTCAAAGTCAAATCAACAATGCAAGTGAAAAATGCAATCCTAAACAAGTCTAACAAATATGAATGCAAAAAGATGAAAATATTTTTGGATTTTTTGAAAAATTTATGA